>CAIGQZ010033176.1:513-17454 GCA_903798205.1 Danio tinwini
TTTGGCCACTGGGCAGCTCCGTGGGGTGAGAGAACCTGTTGGTGGACGGCACAGGGGCCTTCTAATGCCCAGAGAGCAAGCTCAGGGAGATTGTCTGGTCTTAGGGCAGCTCGCAGGGGTCAGAGACCCATTGGGTGGAGGGCAAAGGGCTCCTCTGGGGCCCAGACTGAAAGCCCAGGGAGAGTGGCTGACCCTAGGACAGCTCTGTGGCGTGAGAGACCCAGGAGGTGGAGGGCAAGGGGGCCTCTGGGGCCCAAACTGCAAGCCCCGAGAGAGTGTCTGGCCCAGGGAAGCTCCCTGGGGTCAGAGACTTTGGAGGTGGAGTGCAAGGGGCCCAATAGGGGCCCAGACTCCAAACCCAGGGAGTGTGGCTGGCAAAAGGGCAGCTCCGTGGGGTGAGAGACCCTGTAGGTGCAGGGCACAGGGGCCTTCTGGGGCCTTGACAGCAAGCCCAGGGACAATGGCTGGCCCCTGAGTAGCTTGCAGGGGTCAGAGTTCATTTGGGTGGAGGGCAAGGGGCCCCCTTGGGGCCCAGACTGCAAGCCCAGGCAGAGTGGCTGGCCCTAGGGCAGCTCTGTGGGTTAAGAGACCCTGGAGGTGGAGGGCAAGGGGGCCTCTGGGGCCCAAACTGCAAGCCCGTGGAGAGTGGCTGGCCCCTGGGCAGCTGACAGGGGTCAGAGACCCTTTGGGTGGAGGGCAAGGGCCCCCCCCCCGGGGCCCAGACTGGAAGTCCAGGGAGAGTGGCTGACCCCTGGGCAGCTTGCTGGGGAAGGAGACCCTTTGGGTGGAGGGCAAGGGCCCCCCCTGGGGCCCAGACTGCAAGCCCAGGGAAAGTGGCTGGCCCTAGGGCAGTTCCATGGGTTCAGAGACCCTTGAGGTGGAGGGCAAGGGGGCCTCTGGGGCCCAAACTGCAAGCCGAGGGGAAGTTTCTGGCCCAGGGCAGCTCCCTGGGGTCAGAGACCCTTTGGGTGGAGAGCAAGGGCCCCGCCTGGGGCCCAGACTGCAAGCACAGGGAGAGTGTCTGGCCCCTTGGCAGCTTCATGGGCTGAGAGACTCTGTAGGTGGAGGGCACAGGAGTCTTTGGAGGCCCAAAGAGCAAGAACAGGGAGATTGGCTGGTCCCAGGGCTGCTCGCTGGGGTCAGAGACCATTGGGGTGGTGGGCAAGGGGCTCCCCTGGGGCCCAGACTGCAAGCCCAGGCAGAGTAGCTGGCCCTAGGGCAGCTCTGTGGGGTGAGAGACCCTGGAGGTGGAGTGCAAGAGGGCCTCTGTGGCCCAAACTGCAAGCCCTTGGAGAGTGGCTGGCCCCTGTGCAGCTCACAGGGGTCAGAGAGCCTTTGGGTGGAGGGCAAGGGCCCCCCATGGGGCCTTGACTGCAAGCCCAGGGAGAGTGGCTGGCCCCTGGGCAGTTAGCAGGGGTCAGAGACTCTGGAGGTGGAGTGCAAGGGGGCACTCAGGAGCCCAGACTGCAAGTCCAGGGAGAGTGGCTGTCCTCTGGGCAGCTTGCTGGGGTCAGATTCCCTTTGGGTGGAGGGCAAGGGCCCTCCTTGGGCCCAGACTGCAAGCCCAGGGAAAGTGGCTGGCCCTAGGGCTGTTCCATGGGTGCAGAGACCCTGGAGGTGGAGGGCAAGGGGGCCTCTGGGGCCCAAACTGCAAGCTCAGGGGAAGTGTCTCGTCCAGGGTAGCTCCCTGGGGTCAGAGACCCTTTGGGTGGAGAGCAGACTGCTAGCACAGGGAGAGTGTCTGGCCCTTTGGCAGCTCCGTGGGGTGAGAGACCCTGTAGGTTGAGGGCAGAGGGGTCTTCTGAGGCCCAGAGAGCAAGACCAGGGAGATCGGTTGGTCCCAGGGCTGCTCGCTTGGGTCAGAGACTAAATTGTCCGTAGTGTATGAGTGTGAATGAGTGTGCATGGATGTTTCCCAGAGATGTGTTGCAGCTGGAATGGCTGTGTAAAACAAATGCTGAATAAGTTGATGGTTCATTCTGTCTGATAGATGTCATAGTGGTATCGTCCACACAACGTCAAGCTGTAACATCATTACAGCTTGATATTTCTAATATTATATTTCATTAGATGTTGATATACATCTGAAATCTATACAAGCAGACAAAGATGTCTGAAAAGGCAGGTTTCAGTTATTAACCAAAAATGGAAGGTGAGGCAACAAGAAATCGTCCTATAAATCACACGATTGACGTCACAAAACCCCTTTAAATAATTTATGAGCTCATTGTGAGCTCTCAGCCAGTTAGATTCAGTCGATTCTTCTGTTAATCTGCAGTCTTAAAAATAAAGGTGCCAGAAAGACCACCCCTCCCCCTCACAAAAACAAAGAAAAAAGTGAGGTAACTGTAAAAAAAAATTATTCCAAATTTTCGTTCATTCATTTTGATTTCGTAAGTTAAAACAATTTGCAGTTACTGAATTTGCATATTCAACTTAACAGGGTTTGGTTTAGCTGTTTTAACTGGTCTGTAAGTTGATTCATTCATTTTCTTTTTGGCTTGGTCCCTTTATTAATTTGGGGTTGACACAGCGGAATGAACCCCCAACTTATCCAGCATATGTTTTATGCAGCGAATGCCCATCAAGCCGCAACCCATAACTGGGAAACATTCATCCATACACACTCAGTCACTACACACAATTTAGTTTACCCAATTCACCAATAGTGCATGTTTTTGGACTTGTGGGGGAAACCGGAGCACCTAGAGGAAACCCACGCGAACACGGGAAAGACATGCAAACTCCACACAGAAATGCCAACTGACACAACCGAGGAGCAAACAAGTGACTCGAATGTGCTACCCACTGCGCCACCGTACTGCCGCAGTCTGTAAGTTGACTTAAATAATTGAGTTTGTCCTAACAAGTAAGGTTTTTCCCTCAGCATTCCCCCCTCTCTTTTATGATTTTTTTGTTGTTGACATCACTATGGTTCCTTTTAGGTTTTTTATGATCAGTTATGTATAATATAGCTTTTTGTTAGATCAATTTTGATAAATAATGTTTAATGCATTATTTTTTATGTGTGTTACCATGACTTGTTTAGTAGCTGAGTGAATGACACTGAGTACCTTGTTAATAAGTGTCTGCCTGTGGGAAAAGTACTTCAACTCATTTGTATATGTTACTATAAATGAATGAAATGTGGATATTTATCATTAAATGTTTACATTTTTTATATGGTTTCTATTATTTTTTACAGTGTAGATTAAGTTCAATGAACTTTAAAGTCAGTAAAGATAACTTGAAAATGTAAGTTAATGTTTTTCAACTAAACTTTTAAAGTTCTGCTTACGTGAAAATGTAAGTTTGCATTGTAATTGTAAGTCTAGGTTACTTAAAATAAGTAGTTGGGTCAATGATTTTCCTCAATATTTTAAGTTAAGTAAATCCTTCAAATTTACAGTGTATCTTTGTGTGCCTGCCACTAATGCACACACTGAAAGACTTTATAGCATGTCAGGCAATGTAGTTAATGTAATATGACAGAGTGGTGACAGAATGGGCATGCTGTTTTTTGAATAATTTATTTTTATTTGTAACAATTTTAGTATGGATGCTGTACTGAAAGCAATAAGACAGCACAGATGTAACTGGATGCTGTTTCAAGTGTTTCTGTTTTCTTATTTTCAGGTTTAAAAAACTAGTGTATAGTTGTGATATATGAGCAATATGACACTCGTAGCAGTGCAATGTGGCTGTGTATTGGCACTGGTGGGAGGTGTGCGTGTCCCACCAAAGATGATATACAGCCACATCGCACTGCTACGAGTGTTATATTGCGTTTATACAACAGTTCGACGACATAATTGTGTATATAAAACAGAAAATCAAACACAAAGAGTCTAAAAACCCTTTTGTAAGGGGAACTACTTTCTTCCGCCATTCCTTTACATCTGCAGCTGATCTCAGCAGAAACCGTTGCTCATTCACTAATGTCACTTTAGAGCTCGTGTTTGAATAATTCTCTCACGCAATGTCTAAAGTGAAGACAAAACAGATGATTTTGCTTACATTTTAAGATTATAAGACTAAACGGCATGAAATACCATCAGTCTAGACATTTCCCAGTATTTCTCTATTGCAAAAGGGAGATTACTACTATGGAATACAGCACAACATACAAAAGAGAGAGATTGACTTAGAAAGTAATTTACCATCAGCTGTAGTTTTTCTCTTAGGACTTATGCGGTCTCTGTCGTCATCTTGTGGATGAACATTATCAACCGTCTTTGCTCAAAGACACGCTAATGGCCCCAGACGCACTGCCTCTCAGAAATTATAAATATTTAAAATAGGCACTATCCTTATAAATAAACTGCATAGTTGCAATCTAAACAACTACATTCTTGACTAAAAAAGCCTCAAAAGTACATTATGTTGTCCAACAGCAGCAATACCAGACAGAACTGTATAAATATATATAAAAGTGTTTTATGCAACAGTAAAACGTTTAGAAGTTTTATTTATGCTTTCTTTTCCCTGAAATAATTTTATACATCAAAAAATTGTATAGTTATATACAATACCTTTCTTTAATATCACACAGTCCTAATTCTAACCATATTTCACATTTAATTATGATGCCAAAACCCCTATTTTCAGCATTCATTACTTCTGGCTACAAGAAAACCTTTATATTCTAATCATTCTAATATGCTAATGTGGCTCTGGAGAAACTGTTTTTTAATAAGAAGAGTTTGACTTAATGAAGCATGGAAATGACACTACGGTGTGTTTGTTCAGCTGCTGTGATATTGTATTTCCTGCAAGCCCCTTGCAAATCAGACTTTGGTTTTGAAAAATACGGTTACTAAAAAAAATCTTTCATTTTTCTGAAACTCATCAGTCTGTTGTTCTGTTGAAGAGGTGAATACAGTTTCTAAGCATCTAACCTTCACTTAAAGAAAGAAATGTGCTCGGCCTAGTTGCACAACAATAAGAGGACGAGTATATAAGGGTCTGTAGTTTGTGAAACAGACTGCTGCTCAGCTGGAGACCATTGAACGACATACACTAACCACCAGCTTCATCTGCATCAGAGGACATGTGAGAAACTGGCCCATTAGACAGAGTTTCAAAGGAAAAAAACACTCATCTGAGACAAACAAAAGGGTAGATAAGAAAAATAACTTTATTAATGAATGAAAAATAATTGGGAAAGTGTATTGGATGAATCAAAGTTTGAAGTACCGATATCTTTGAAAAATCAGTTATAAGTGCATGAGATTTATTCAGGTTTTCAAAACTGTGATTGCTGCATATGAAGGATTCTTTGACAAAACCATGCATTTACTTGAAAGTACAAGATATACAAGGAAATCTGTGAAATATGTTAGACTTTACTTATTTTTAAAACTATTTAGGGACATAAATAGGAGCATCAGTGTTACAACCTCCTGGCTCAAGAATGAAGTAACAAAACCAAATAAAGATCCAAACCAGAAAATCAAATCAATTTAAATATATTTAATCAACATGTATTGAAATGATACGTAAACGTAAGCAACAGAAATAAAAACTCCGAAGTTGATGAGGAATGGATGAACACTAACACTCCAGTTCTCTAGGTATTTATCCAAATACACATCACATGCAACACTCTGTTCCTGGTCCAAAAGTGATTAAGGCAAAGCACCTGTTCAAAACACTCCAGAAATCACTAGATGAAACACCGCTATCTAGTGGATATAAGATAGGATCACTAGGACCCTAACAATCAGAAACATCGGTTACACAGTGTACACACTGTAAAAAAAAATTTTGTGAAATCATTCATTCATTTATTTTCTTTTGGGCTTAGTCCCTTTCTTAATCCGGGGTCGCCACATCGGAATAACCACCAACTTATCCAGCATGCTTTTTTTTGGAAAACATCCACACACACTCATTCACACTTATACACTACGGACAATTTAGCCTACCCAATTCATCTATAGCACATGTCTTTAGACTGTGGGGGAAACCGGAGCACCCGGAAAAAACCCACGCGAGCGCAGGGAGAACATGCAAACTTCACACAGAAACTCCAACTTACCCAGCCAAGGCTTGAACCAGCAACCTTGTTGCTGTTAGGCGACAACACTACCTACTGCGCCACTGCGTCACCCATTTTGTGAAAATGTGATTTCTAATTTTGACTTGATTTGTTTAATTTGCCTCATAGCAAAAAAAAGTAATAATAGGAGTTTGATTACCATCTTGCTTAGCCATATTGAAAGCACAAGTAGATAGTTTGCCTCAGACCTTTAGATAATAAAAAAAACAACAAAAAAACTGAACATGCCAACGCAATCTCACGGCAATTTGTAACTTTTTGATTTAGTGGTTAATTCGTATGAATTTGTACGATCTAAATCATACAAATTAGTATGATTTGCTCATCACCCAATGACGGTTGGGGTTAGGGGCAGGGTTGGGTGCCTCCTTTTTAAAATCGTACATTTTCGTATGACTCAACTCGTACGAATTCGTACGAATTAGCCACTAAACTGACAAAATGTAAAATACTTACATTTCCTCGTGAGATCAGGCTGAACATGCATTTGTTATACTGTAGTTTAGTCAAACATTTACTTGGATTTAGATTTTTAGTTGAACCAAAGCAATTAAATTAATTCAAGGTTCATAAAACAATATTTTATGTTTTAGTGAATAAATTGTTTTGTTTTCTGGGCAAAATAAATATTTTTATTATTATTAAATTACATTTTTTGTGTCAACTAAGTTAAACTATAATTTGAAGGAAATTAATCAATTTAGCTGTAACAAAGTACTTAACAAATTAATATTTTTAAGTGGACTGAAACACAATTATACTTTGATCTAAGGGTAAAAAATCTATGTTGCACCTAGGAAAACAGTAAATAGTAAACAACATCCTTATTTTGTGTGAATGTAAATTGTTTTATGACCACAATAAATATTTTTGATATTATATTTAGATTAAAATATTTTGATTAAGTTGATTAATTCCCTGGCAACTAGCCACCCTGTTTATTTTTTCCCCAATTTCTGTTTAACGGAGAGAAGATTTTTTCAGCACATTTCTAAACATAATAGTTTTAATAATTCGTCTCTAATAACTGATTTATTTTATCTTTGACATGATGACAGTAAATAATATTTGACTAGATATTTTTCAAGACACTTTTATACAGCTTAAAGTGACATTTAAAGGCTTAGGTTAATTAGGTTAACTAGGCAGGTTAGGGTAATTAGGCAAGTTATTGTATAATGATGGTTTGTTCTGTAGACTATGGGAAAAAATAGCTTAAAGGGGCTAATAATTTTGACCTTAAAATGGGTTTTAAAAACTAAAAAATGCTTTTATTCTAGCCAAAATAAAACAAATAAGACTTTCTCCAGAAGAAAAAAAATATTATCAGACAAACTGAAAATTTCCTTGTTCTG
The DNA here is from genome assembly GCA_903798205.1 of Danio tinwini. NCBI lineage: Eukaryota > Metazoa > Chordata > Actinopteri > Cypriniformes > Danionidae > Danio > Danio tinwini. The sequence goes on from CAIGQZ010033176.1 coordinate 7,930, forward strand.
TTAAACATCATTTGGGAAATATTTAAAAAAGAAAAAAAAATCAAAGGGGGTTCAATAATTCTGATTGCAACTGTAAATGTAAGGAATTATTCTTAAGTTAAATTTTTAATTTTAAAGTTAAATTATACTTTGAGAATTTGAAAACTATAATTATTTTATAGTGGTGTGCTATTGGCACAATAGAAACTGTGCTTAAATAGAAACTCTGAAATTGGCATTTTCCCCCCTCGCAGGGCCCCCGAGTGCGCACAGGCCCCTGGGCCCATAATGCCAGTTGGTTATCTGGCCCTGGTGAGACTAAATATATAAAAAGCTTAACAGAATCCCAAACATTTGTCCAAAAGCATAGTATTATCCTGGTATCATGTAATTTGGAAAACTAGTATAAGAGTAATGTATTATGTAATGTTATTATATTATATATTTCTCTGATAATGGCCTCTGAGGACAAGGAAAACATAATTTTTTTACGTTTACTGCACTGAAGAATCAGTGTGGAAGAATCAGAGTTCTGGCACATTGCAGATGTAACTGAGTATGTGCTCAATGAAAAGTTAAAAAAGAAAGATAACAGAGAGGAGGCCTGAGGTCAGACTGCAAAGTGGTTTTGTGGTCCCACAGTGTCTTTTTGTATGTAAGACAGAAAGCTTTTGCTTCAGGGTGAATGTTATTCAGCTTGAGCTCTGTTCTAGCACTTTTACCATTGATACACTGGCTGTAAGGTGAACTGTGGGTAGCGACAGAGTCATCATGTCATATCACATGATCATGGCTTTTTGTTTTTGCTCTTTAACTTATTTTTTTTCCAAGTGGCCATTTGTAAATGTAATGTGTCTGGCTTCTGGTGTCATTTCATGAACATTTAAAAAAAAATTTTAATGTATTGTCTCATTTATTATCACACTGCTTGTTGTGCAATGGGTGTACTGTTTGCTACACTTTTTCATATTCATCTAATTTTCATCAATATTTTTTCCACATTCACTAATGTTAACAAGCACAAATTTGGATTTTAATAATACATTAATAAAAAAGTTAATCCATGATTAACAAATTCTGTACAAGAATCGTTCATTCGTACTTACATTAATTAACGCTATTGCTCGGCTGTCTTATATACTCGTTACTGATTGGTCAGTTGCGACATTCCCAGGTATGTTATTCCCAGTTAACAATCTCTAAAGAACGCAGGGTCAGCCGGAAACTTTGAATCACTTGTCCCTGACTGTCAGTGAATATGTGCTTGTCTGTCACATCACGGCATGGTTTTGGACTGTTTGGTGCCATCTTGTGAATGAATGATTTGTATATCTTTGTTCAGCCAGTTTTTTTTACAACCCAGGCTCATTCTGAAAACGTAGCCCTATACATACATAAAATACATCCCAGGAGGTACTTTTTATTTGCAGTTTTTGTTTTTGCAAATGCATCAGAGGCCGCTGTGTATGCCTTTTGGGATCTCAGATTTGTCTTGCGAGTGCCATTCGTGCCTGCTTTTCTCATGTAAATCCACCAGTTGACTGATTGACTGACTAACCAACCAACCGATTCCCCCACCCACCCCCTTCCCTAAACCCAACCGATAGTGTTTTAAAAATCACAGATTAACCAGCACAAACCCACTTCCCTAAACTCAACCGTCAGTGTATTGTAAAGCAATCCAGAAAGAAAAAAAATCCTGATTTTTACCACATTGTCAGATTTTACCACATTCTCACCCTGTCATTTACTTGTTTATTATTTATTTTGGCTTTATTATTATTATTTTTTTTACCCACTTTCTGGAACCGTTCTTCACTGGACTCGAACCCTGTTGTTGCTGTCAACTCCTCTCTGGGCAAACTGGTAACAGCTGGAAAGTAGTCCACATGGAGTTAAGCGATCAGCTGTTAAGCACAAAAAGGAGCATCATTCCACCCTATAGCGTTAATTTTAAAGGCGAAATGCATGCATATGTACCTCTGGCTACATAATTTGCAATCTCCAGAAAGGTATATAGACTTTCAGAACAAACCTGTGTTGTTTATTTCTGTCAGCTTTGTGTTTTTGATTTACCCAACAAACTATTATAAACCCAAACCTATTTCATCCTACAGATAATGTATTAATTAATTCTTCATTATTTTCAGCTTAGTTCCTTTATTAATATGGGGTCGCCACAGCGGAATGAATCGGCAACTTATCCAGCATATGTTTTACACAGCGGATGCCTTTCCAGATGCAACCCATCACTGGGAAACATCCATACACACTCATTCACACACACACACACACGCACGCACACACCCTATGGACAAATTAGCTTACCCAATTCAGCTATACAGCATGTCTATAGACTGTGGGGGAAACCGGAGCTCCCGGAGGAAATCCACTTCAACACAGGGAGAACATACAATCTCCACACAGAAATTCCAACTGACCCAGATGAGGCTTAAACCAGCGATCTTCTTGCTGTGAGGCGATCATGCAGCCCTAGCCAATGTACATAGAAATGTAAATCAGCCAAAGCTATGATGATTTTATCTTATTGATCAAACAAACAAGAAAACCCTAAAACAATCAAGAGATAAATGTATGTTTAGACATTATTTCATCATTATTTCAAATTTGCATTAACAGTTACATATTCTCTAAAGGTTATAGGCAATTTAGTTCACTAGGCTAATTTATTATTTTTATAATTAAGAGTACAAAACATACAACATACGATATTCGCAGAAAATATAAACACTAATAGACCTGGAATGGAAATAACAGGAATGTGAATAAACAGCAATGGCAATCAAAATACTATTTATAGTATTTAAATAGTATTTATCATTCATAGTCATAATAATGATAATGCTAAATACTACTACTACTACTATCAGAATCAGAATCAGAAAGAGCTTTATTGCCAGGTATGTTCACACATATGAGGAATTTGTTTTCGTGACAGAGCTTCGACAGTGCAACAAAATTACAGAAACAGGACAAACAACAGATAATACATATATTATCAAAATAGAAGTAGTGAATGGAAATATACAAATTGACAAGTGTACGTGCAGCTATATTACTATATACAACACTATATGTGCAGCTGTTATGTGCAAATTGGCATAAAAAGTGTGTTGTTAAATAAGTGTATGTGTGTATAAAAAGTGTACAGCAGGTAGTGATGTTGGTTCCACAAATATTATCATCATCAAGTGTTCATGAGATGGATTGCCTGAGGGAAGAAACTGTTTTTTTGTGTCGGACTGTTCTGGTGTGCAGTGCTCTGTAGCGTCGACCAGAAGGTAAAAGTTTAAAGAGGCAGTGTGCTGAGTGTTAGCCGTCCAGAGTGATTTTGGCAGCCTTCCTGCTCATTCTGGATAAGTAAGTTCTTGGAGAGTAGGGTGGGTTGTACCAATGATTCTCTCAGCAGTCCGAACTTTTCGACGTAGTCTTCAGAGGTTGGATTTGGAAGCTGAGCTAAACCAGACAGTTATTGAAGTGCAGATGACTGATTCAGTGATGGAGGTGTAGAACTGTTTCAGCAGCTCCTCTTGAAGGTTGAAATTCCTGAGCTGTTGAAGAAAGTACAGCCTCTGTTGAGCTTTTTTGACAATGGAGTCAATGTGAGTGTCCCACTTCAGGTCCTGAGAGATGGTGTTGCCCAGGAAGTCTACTATCATCTCCACTGTTTTGAGCGTGTTGAGCTCCAGGTAGTTGTGACTGCATCAGACTGCCAGCTCCTCAACCTCCTGTCTGTAAGCAGATTTATCACCATCCTGAATGAGGCCAATAAGTATGGTGTCATCTGCAAACTTCAGGAACTTGACAGGTGTCTTTTGAAGTGCAGTCATTTGTGTACAGGGAGAAGGGCAGTGGGGAGAGGACACACCCCTGGGGGGCACCAGTGCTGATTGTACGGGTACTGGATGAAAATTTCCCCAGCTTCACCAGCTGCTGCCTGTCCGTTAGGAAGCTGTTGATCCACTGACAGAAAGAGGTGGGCACGGAGAGCTGAGTTAATTTAGCAGGAGACGTTTTTGGATGATAGTGTTAAAAGCCAAGCTGAAGTCAACAAACAAGATCCTCACATAGGCCCCTGGTGTGTCTAGGTGTTGTAGAACACAATGCAGTCCCATATTGACTGCATCATCCACAGACCTGTTTGCTCTGTAGGCAAGCTGAAGAGAGTCCAGTGAGGGTTCAGTGATGTCCTTCAGGTGGGAAAGCACCAGTTTTTCAAGACTTCATGTCCACAGATGTCAGCGTGACCGGTCTGTAGTCAATTGATCCTGTAAGTTTGGGTTTCTTTGGAATGGAAATGATGATGGAGCGTTTGAGGCAGGAGGGCACTTCACACAGTTCAAGTGATCTGTTGAAGATCAGGGTGAAGATGGGGGCTAGTTGGTCAGCATAGGATTTTAAACAGGCTGGTGTTATAAAATCTGGGCCTGGTGCTTTTTTCCTCTTCTGTTTTGGAAGACTGAAGTGCAGTGCTGTAATAGTGATGTAAAGGGCAGTTCTGAGTGGGTGTGGAGGGTTTTCTTAAACCGGCAGTAAAACTTATTCAGGTCATTTGCAAGTTGTTGGTTGTCTACAGTGCTGAGGGATGGTGTCTTGTAGTTTGTAATGTTTTTTCTATCACCGTGATCTGATCAGCTAGTTTCTGTATCACCAGGCACGCGTGAGGAGGAATGTAAAATCTGACGAGGATAAACAAGCAGAACTCACGTGGTGAGTAGAAAGGCTTACAGTTTATAAACAGTGCCTCTAGATCTGGACAGCACATCTTCTTTGAAACTGTTACATCTGTCCACCACCTTTCATTGATGTAAAAGCATGTCCTGTCACCGCGCGATCTGCTCGGAACAACTAATAGGTGAAGCGCATTGTCCGATATGATGTCGTTCAGCCAGGTTTCCGTAAAACACAGAGCAGCTGAATGCAAAAAATCCCTGTTTGTCTGAGAGAGCAGAATGAGTTTGTCTACTTTTGTTGGGTAGAGAGCGGAGATTTGCCAGATAGATGCTAGGCAACGCGTTGAAATCCGCGATGTCTGAGTTTCACAAGCGCGCCTGCACGCTTCCCTTATCTGCGTTTATGAAAGTGTTTAAGCATCACCATGCCTCAGCCGACTACAATGTCCAACAAAACATTACAAAAGTCCAAAATATTTGGTGGTGTATGCAACCAACAATTTGTCTCTGGTGAAACTAATTGTAGGAATATGACTCAAGACAGAACTAACAAAAAAAAAAAACACAAAAACAACTGCAGAGCATAACACGGAGACGACCATCGTTGTCGACGCCAGTTTGAGTCGCCAGTTACTACTACTACTACTACTACTATTAATAATAATAATAATAATATCAATAATAATACTAAATTTGTTGATGTTAAAAGTAATATTCTATGATGATGGCAACAGTGATATCAATTATTATAATAAATGTAATAATAATAATTATAATAATGATAATTATAACAACATGTAATGTAATGTAACAACAATAGTAACAGCGGGGGGACAAAAAAACCCCAGAAAACAATGACACATACCACATCTATCCAAGCTTCTGTGTCAATGAACATGTTTGTTTCTCTTTTTTCATTCTTTACTTTTTTCCCTTCCTCCATCCTCTTCGCAATCATGACTTACTATATATACATGCATGTACAGTTGCAATCAGAATTATTAAACCCCCATTGAATTGTTCAATATTTTAAATGTTTCCCAAATGATGCTTAACAGAGAAAGGAAATTTTCACAGTATGTCTGTTAATATTTTTTCTTCTGGAGAAAGTCTTATTTGTTTTATTTTGGCTAGAATAAAATCAGTTTAATTTTTTTAAAAAACATTTTAAGGTCAACATTATTAGCCCCTTTATGCTATATATTTTTTTCTATAGTCTACTGAACAAATCATTGTTATACAATAACTTGCCTGATTACCCTAACCTGCCTAGTTAACCTAATTAACCTAGTTAAGCCTTTAAATGCCACTTTAAGCTGTATAGAAGTGTCCTAAAAAATCTAGTAAAATATTATTTACTGTCATCATGGCAAATATAAAATAAATCAGTTATTAGAAATGAGTTATTAAAACTACTGTGTTTAGAAATGTGTTGAAAAAAATATTCTCTTTGTTAAACAGAAATTGGGAAAAAAAATAACAGGGGGGCTAATAATTCTGATGTCAACTGTATGCCTAAGCTGAGATGGTAAGTTGCATTAAAATCAACATGTTTTGCATTCAAAAATGTGTGTGGTATGTGTTTTAATGGTGAGCGTCTGTTCTGCAGGGTCAAGAAGGTCCCATGCTCGATTTTTTTTGCTTAAAACACAGTTAATATTTGTGCACATTTGACTACATTTCCAGTGGGAATATTTCTGCCACATTACCAAAATAGCATTACAACATTCATTCTGTAATAGGAAGTGTGCGGCTTTGACAACAACAAGTGATGAAATGATCACGGTCAGCGTTTCTGAGAAAAATGCCAGTTCCTTAATGCGACTGCTGACACATGACCTCATTTACCCTGGGGTCTGTGGTAAAACATGAGGTGCGCTGTGGTTAAAAGGAGTCTGGGCTGACTCTGCTGGAGAGGAGAATGTATTATTCAAATGTGGAGGAAGGGGAAGAGTAGAGGTTGTGCTAAGGGTCGAGGTGATGATGATGATGATGATGAAGGCTGTCTGTAGACTGTCAGCACTCACTTCACCTGCTGGCTCTTCTCCCAAGCACACTTCAACACTTCACCTTCCTCCGCTTCATTCTCATCTAGCAGCCAAAGCCAGCGTTCAGCCTCCTGGATTGCTGTGGCTGGCTCCTCCATTTTTGCTGAAGATGAAATTGACATTGAGTGCATTTACAGTTGGGCTGCATGATACTTGGGAAAAAAAAAGATATTAATTATTTTTTTTCTACAGTATATATTGCAATATGAACACAATTTCACATGATGACTTATTTGGAAATAATTCATAACTTAATATTGATTGCAGGATTTCTGTGGGTCATTAAAAACATTACAACTCTTTAAATAGATATGTGCAACCTGTAAAAAAATACATGATCAATTAATCCTGACAGCATATGTTTTTAGGTCATTGTAACTTAATTTTAAAAGTTATGCAAACTGTTTTAAGTCAGTTTAACATAATGTAAGTTCAATGGACTTATAAGGTTAATTTGATTTAGCTTAAAAATATAAGGCAACCAGGATTCTTTACAGTGTAGAAAAGAAATATATGTGTTTACAAATATGCATGTATTCTGGGGTCTGTTCTTCATACCTCGACAGATGATTTGACAGGTCCTGGATATTTTATTCTTGATAACTGATCTCTGGCTAATTTGGTTCTTCAAACAAATTTGTGATTCAGATTAAAATGTCAGGATGAACTGATCTGAGATTGCTGCGTGTGTTGTGAAGGACAGATCAGCAATGCAACGATTGGCTGACGGCACAGCAGCGTAATGACATCATCTGATTAATATTCAATTGTCCATGTGAGCAAAATGACAATAGAAATCGGTTTGTTAAATATGATACGCAATGACTTTACACATTTGTTGTGGGCCACAGGCTTTACTTTCATGTGTCAAGAGTATTTAGCAATTTAATTAGTTTTAGATTTAGATAAAATTTTCTTTATTATAGAAGCATAGGCCTGTTTAAGTTTCTTAATTGGTGAAAAAAAATCAAAATCAAAAATCATTTTGATATATCGGTAAAGGCGTCTGCAGCTTTTGCGAAGCATCAAATCACAGTAATTTTTGCTGTCAAAATGTGCATGACTGCATAAATTATTATTCTTTTATAAAAAAACCAAACAAACAATAAACAGTCGAATATTGTGCATGTCTATTATCATACAGAAATTGTACAAAAGCTGGGTCGGTACCTTAAAATAGTACATGTTTGTATCTAAAAAGTCTATATTGATAAATGTTCTCTATGATCTCCACCCTGTTTTTGTATTTTTATTTCAGAGTGCAGATTGCATAAGTTGTATGTATATATTTTTTTTTCTTATATGTATATAAACATAAACATTATTAACTATTTAATATGAAATATTATTAATTATTATAAATCTTTATACAGTATAATGTTTTTAAATTTTTATTTTATTATTTTCCCAAGTATATATAACCTATAGGTTACTACTGTAAGAAAATATCAGCATTCGGTACATACTTTCAGTATTACCTCTGCTTAAAATGACCCAATCTAATCCTGTTTACATGAAATGAGCCTGTTTCTTAGCAGGTTTGAGCTACCAGACCTGTTGCTATGATAACAACTCTCAGAAGAGTTTTGAAGAACAAAATCCTGGATTGTGTGAAATCGTCAATAACTAAATCCAGCTAATTGAGTAATCCATGTACGAAGAACAGACCCCTGGCCTATTGACTTTATTCTTCAATGCGGAAGTGCGCTCATTTTTGCAATTGTTTTAGAACTTCCGAATCAGCTGCCCATTGGAGAAAGGACTAGGAATAATAAACGGCTGAAAACAGTCAAACTACTCACTCTACAAACAAGTGTTTGAACGATTATACAGACAAATTAGAATAATATAATAAGAAAACCTTAGTTTAGGGGTGACGCAGTGGCGCAGTAGGAAGTGCTGTCACTTCACAGCAAGAAGGTCGCTGGTTCGAGCCTCGGCTGGGTTAGTTGGCGTTTCTGTGTGGAGTTTGCATGTTCTCCCTGTGTTCGCGTGGGTTTCCTCCGGGTGCTCCGGTCTACCCTACAGTCCAAAGACATGCGGTACAGGTGAATTGGGTAGGCTAAATTGTCCGTAGTGTATGAGTGTGAACGAGTGTGTGTGGATGCTTCCCAGAGATGGGTTGCGGATGGAAGGGCATCTGCTGCGTAAAATTGTGCTGGATATGTTAGCAGTTCATTTCGCTGTGGTGACCCCAGACTAATAAAGGGACTAAGCTGAAAAGAAAATAAATGAATGAAAACCTTTATTTGCAACATCAAGCAGCAGAATAAGCTGTTTTTAACGTCTAAAAAATGAATGGAAGTGAATGAGTCCGGAAGTCTCGAGCCAAAATGATTCAAATGGTTGAAGGTGAATAGACCGATTTGAGGGATGTAAACAAAAACAATGGTCCCAACTTATATTTCCTGTTTTACATTTTTAATTTCTATAGCTTCCTAGAATCTAAAAAAAAAAGTCACATATTGATAAATAACATGGGCGTTGCTGGGCCTATTTTAGGGGGGCTGTAGCCCCCCTATATTTCTACTCAGCCCCCCTAAAACTTTTGCGATTAGCTCAGAAACTGTACACTAAATTATCACCCCAGTCCCCTTTAAACTTAATATGAAAATGACGGCAGAATTTGGCTCCTTCCCGTCTTTTGTTTTTCATTTAATCAGTAAACCACTATGGTGGCCCAGTAGTGCAAAACACAACGCATTAAGATCACACAACGCAAACAAATTTTCAAAAAGCAAATATTAATTTCACAATGCAGAAACATTAAGATGAAAATGCAGAAACATTAAGATGAAAACGCA
>CAIGQZ010033176.1:48309-71147 GCA_903798205.1 Danio tinwini
CCACCCTCCGGGGATATTTTTGTTTAAAACCTTGTTGTGTGGTCCCTCTCCTGCGACACCATATAAACAAATGCATATGATAATTTAGACTCTTACATAGTTAAAGCATTATAAACCATGAAACAAACCAATAAGCAATCAGGTGAATCCCAATGATGATCACAAACCTTTATTTGAAGCAAATAAGCAGACCAAAAGAAAAAGGTATATCAGATATCGTAAATACATACATATAAATATTTAATTATTTTAAGAGTGTATTGATTCAATATGTCATTTGTGGTGCTTCATGGGAGAAGACAAATCTAAAGATATCTTTTGGTGTATTTTTCTAAAATAATAGCCATTGGTGTTAATTTCACTCCCCCTTTCCCATATTTTAGTAATCATTCGTAAATTATAGGTATATCGTTTACATTTTTTTATTAGATTAGACTATTGTTATTCCAAAATCATCTCATTTTAATATTGGACATTGCTTTACCATTGAAATGGTACTTTTAGTGAGCTCTTCATCCTGGGGTGCTTTCAAGTTTAGTAGTACAAAGTTACTAAGCTAATTCGTAATTAAATATGTTTTAGGTCAAATTTCCATAACTTCAAAAAGGTTAGATATTTGGTGTCTGTTTTGTGATGGAAATGATAGTGTGACAGGATTCAGTGGATTTGTGACTGGAGAAAAAAAAAGTGATATTAACTTCAAAATGTGAACACTGTTGAAGAACATTGAGGGATATTGAATAGAAAATAACAGGCTACGTATACTGTATTTATCACAGTATTTTTTACTTTGTGAACGTAAAAATATCTATAGCTATATTTTTAAAATGTTGTTTCTTTTTTTTACGATTACAATGATCTGCTAAGTGTCTTGTTTAAAATTAGACAATAGTTCTGTATACCAAATCATTCAGGAATTACATACATTAAAATAAGTTTTTAATGCATTTTTACATTTTTATTTGTTTAAATGACAGTAAAGGGGTTAATGTCAAAAGATCCTGACAACCTCAGAGCTTGCAAGTCTGCACTGTAAAAAATATCTATAAATTTGCAGTTCTCCATATTTTTGGGGTGAATTCATGTTTTTATTGTATTCCTGTTTATGATGGGACCTTGAACAAATTTTAACCTTTAAAAAGTAAAATAAAAAGTGACTTGTAAAAACAAGTTACTTTTTTGTTAATGCTCTGAAATTGTTTAAAATCGAATGAAAATAACATCAAACTTTCATTGCATTCAAGTAAAATGATTATCTGTTAGTGTAACATTCAGGTCAGAAAGCTTTCTTAAGTGTTTCTTTCTTGCTTACACTCATTACAGAATCCAGAATTTCTTTTTTTGTTTGGGCAACAAAGATATCTGTACAATTGATCAAGTGATGCTTAAAACTGGAGTCATATTTTCATGATAGCACTTTAAAGTATCTAAATGTGACAATTATTTAAAATTGCAAACAAAAAACATGAGCAAAAGATCAGAATATTTGTTTTCATTGTATTCATTGTATAATGTGTGCTCAAATTGTGCACATATTTTTTTTATTATTTTGCATCCAAATCCCATATTATGAGATGATTAGGTACTGGTACTTATGAATAGTTTAGATATATTTTTATATAGATAGTTATATTTAAATATTTTTAATAGATATATTGTTAAGTTTGGTGTTGTATATTACAATATACAAACCTTCTAATAAACTGCCAGTACATTTTATTATTTATTTGCATATAATTTTTCATATATCATAAAATTTCAAACTACTAAAATAAAAGTATTTGTTAATGTAACCACGGATGTGACACTGACAACAGGGTGCAGATCCAAATGCAGGGTTTTATTAAAGGGATGGTTAGGCAAGCAATGATCAACACAGGAGCAAACAGATGTATGAGGGTAATCCAGAGTCGTAGTCAAATTAACAGGCAGATTAACAAGGTTGGCAGCAGACAGGGAGAAACAGATGATCAAGGCGAGGGTCAGAACACGGCAAAAACAAGACAAAGGAAACGCTTAGAAATGTAACAGATAACAAGACTCGGCACTGGAGTGAGTGTGTGCTGCTTATGTAATCAGTCTTTGACAAGCCTCCGGTGGTGTGTGTGCAATCAGTCAGGATGAGGAACACGTGTGTGTGATTGGAGTGCGTGTATGGAGCTGTAGTTCATTTGATGGCGGATTTGTAGTCCATGCTACTGTAAAGTAGAATTTTCAATATTAAAAGTTTGCAGAGCAGAGATCAAGGTCCCATAAAGCAATTCACAACTGTAAATAAACAGAAAAACACTTGTGAATCACAAAATGTGGATTATTAACTAAGTGATTTTTTACAGTGTTTTTATAAGTTTTTTAAAAACTTTTTAGATGGAGAAAAAATTATTTTAAAGTCCACAAACCTATTCATACTTACAAATGAACAGTTCATCATAACTGAAAAAAATAAATAAAATAAATAATGAAAAAGTTGTCTACATGCACGTATGGGGAAATATAGTATATGGTGGTGTAAGGACAACTTTTAAATTTTTGGTCACACCACATGACATTTTCTAAATCAATGTTACTTTTTTCCAATCCAAGTTTCAAAATCACATGAAAAAGAGAGCCGCCTATATTTGGCTAAAAATATTTTATCTGAATGCCCATGAACAAATATCTTTCAGGTCTCTTGTTGCTCATGCTTAGCAGCTTTCATTAAGATGAATGGGAAGGCAAACAGACAGCTCTCTTCAGACCTTCTTGGTATAAACACGCTTCTCCTCCCCCATAACTCACTAAACCGAGTCCCAAGGGTCAGTGTTAGGATACAGGCCTCCCATTGCTGTTGCATGGGCTACTTTTGCAACTCAAGCTATAAGCAGGTGCTCAGTTTCAGTAGCCTAATGTGTGTTGAGTGTCTGAATGCCACACTAGAGCACTGGCAGCCCTGTCTGATTCACTTTACATCAAATTAATTCAACCAGGTGTGCCCCCACACTGCTGGGGTGCAGGTGACACCTGCTACATTCCTTTAATTAGAGGTAAAACAGCTGTTTCTGGATAGACCTATAGAATAAACCCCATCAGCCCATTTTCCCATCGGAACGTCTCTTTTGAATCAAGATGCATGAAGTAAAAGCGACATTTGACTCTCAGGGACACAACACATGCATAAAGAGGAAAGATCTAGGACATTTGCAAGTGGTAACTGTTTATCATTCAAGAGATTTGGGTTTTTAGTTCTGCACTCTTAAAATAAGAAGTCTTATTGGCATCAATAGTTCCCCATACAGGAATTTTATATGGGTTATAAATGTACATATGTATAACATTAAATAAAATAAATATTTAAACATATAGGTACATATTTTGTATTCCAAAGGTTGGAAAAAATATATAAATATAAATATATAATATAAATATATATAAACATAAACAGTCGTTTTTGGTATATTTTGAAATATTTGTTGCATATATGACATAATCTTTATGTACACTACCTGACAAAAGTCTTGTTGCCTGATCTAAGTTTTAGAAACAACTAAATAGTAACTTGATTTTTTCTAGTTCATCATTTGGTATGAGAAGTGGCTTCTATGAAAGGCAAAGACCTGTAGATTATAATTGTTTTACCAAAATAAAATATGATCATGCCTTGATTTTTTTATTATTTATTTAGGACAATAAGGACTTTGCTTATACAAAAGTAGTGCCACTTAACAGATATAGTATGCAGTATAGAATATAAAGTCATGGTGAAAAAAATAATCAATATTGTGTACTCCCATGAGCTTGGAGGACTGCATCCATACATCTCTGCAATAATTCAAATGACTTACTAATAAAGTCATCTGGAATGGCAAAGAAAGCATTCTAGCAGGACTCCCAGAGTTCATCAAGTTTTTTTAGATTCATCTTCAATGCCTCCTTCTTTATCTTACCCTATGCATGCTTAAGGATGTTCATGTCTGGTGACTGGGCTGGCCAATCCTGAAGCACCTTGACCTTCTTTGCTTTCAGCAACTTTTATGTGGACGCTGAAGTATGAGAATGAGCACTATCCTGTTGGTTTGTAATGTAATGGACTGCACAAATGTCTTGATACCTCAAGCTGTTGATGTTGCCATCCACTCTGCAGATCTCTCGCACACCCTATACTGAATGTAAAACCCCAAATCATGATTTTTCCTTCACCAAACTTGACTGATTTCTGTGAGAATCTTGGGTCCATGTGGGTTCCAATGGGTCTTTTGCAGTATTGGTGATGATTGGGATGCAGTTTAACAGATGATTCATCAGAAAAATCTACCTTTTACCACTTTTCTAAATGATCAACTAGAAGTCAAGTCATTATTTGTTGCTTTTAAAACTAGGATCGATGACAAGACTTTTGTCAGGTAGTGTATTTTATGTGAAATCCAAACATGAACTTGTATACTGTAGTAATTTGCACATATTGTCATATATCAGATTTCTATGCATACATGAAGAACCTTCAACAACTATAACATTTCATTTTCAAAAAGGTTCTCCATTGGGATCAATGGTTCCCTAAGTAACTTTGACATTATAGTGTTTAATTCTACAAATACACTCTTACAATAAGGCTTTTTATTGGATTCAGCTGCTACATGAAGAAACTTTAACATCCATGAAAAATGGTGTTTTCACAAATGGTTCTTTGGTCACCATTGAAATTAAAGTTTCTCTATTGGTATCATTGGTTTCATGAAGAACATTTGACACCCACTGAACATTTCCTTTCCACAAATGGTTCTTTGTACACTGTATCAATGGTTCCACTAAGAATATTTATCATTCATGTAACATTTCCATTCCACAAAAGGCTCTTTATTGTGGAAATGTTTTTTTAGATCCTGAAAAAAGCACACACAATTCTATTTTTATCAGCTGCAATCTTGTGAAAAGCATATTAAACATGATCAACTGCAAGAGGATGGCCATGACCATGTCTGTAATGAGTGAAAATGGACAATGTAGCTAATATGATGTGTTTAATAGGGTTTTGAACTGTATTTACTAGTTCAGACTTGGTTGGGATCATTACGGAGCATCGATAAGAATGCACATAATCCAGGAGTCCAGTCAGAGGTATTTAATGGGTGATTTTGAATATGCATGTGTGTGTGTGGTTTCTACAATAAACACAAAAGATAAAAATAATCAGTTTACAATAGCATAATAAATGAACATCAAATTACAGATGAAATATTAGAACAGAATATGTTGCTAAATAAATGTTTACATGATTACTGTACCCAGTAAAGCATGTGGCATCACCTCACAATATCTGCTAATTACACGCACATTGTTTAAATAGCAACTTTACAATGCGGATACTGTATATACGGTATAACACAAACATATATGATACTTAGTTTTCAACAACTCATCAATATGGCATGCGTCAGCGCCTCGTGCAGATATGATAAACATTCCTTTGCTAGCATTAGCTCAATGCCCATGCAATGTGACATATAACACGTCCGACCGGCGAATGCAAACTCTAAACAATACACGCATGGCAGGTTCATGAACATTTATGATGGAAATAAACTTACTTTAAAAGTTACGCACACTCCTAAACTTGTCTGTGATACATCTGGCGATTCGAATACCTCTCACGAGCCCTCTCACGAGTCCTCTGTAGCACTCAAGCGAAACAACAAGTTGCGTCAGTCTATGGGGGCGGGACTAAGGTATAGCAATCCTAAACTACTATTAAATGCCTAAACCTTTTTAACATGGATTTATCAAACATCCTAGAATAGTTGGTGGTTCATTTTGCTGTGGCGATCCCTGATACATAAGCAACTAAGCAGAAGGAAAATGAATGAATAAGTTTAACCACACCACACTTCATGTGGATGAAGATTTTGACCCCCAAAGGTCCAATTGATAAAATGATGAAATTCTGATCTAATCATTCATTACACTAAATTACACTTACATTTACTGAATAAGCACACAGAGATGAGATTGAGAGTAGTCCGACAGTATGTATCTCTAGCAGTGGCTCGTGGCATAGAGAACGTCATAAATAGCCCACTGACTCAGACCGATTGGACTGTGGACAGTCCTAATGGCAGAGCAGCAGGGGTATTTCATTCACACTCTGAGTAACAGCAGGGAAAATCCCATGAGACAGGGGGGGGGGGTGTACGGTTTAAGAGACCTTTGATGGTGCTTCACAGTGACAGAGTGCTCTCTGTATGGAGTCCAGGTCCAGGTCTTATCTTTGGGGAGATAAGCATTGCATTTAAATAAACATTGATGATATTTATTTTAGAGCACATTACACAAAATGCCCAAAGTTGACTCTTTCAGCCAACATCAGGTCATTGCAGAGTAATTTTTATGCTTTTTTTGGTGTGTTCATTATTCCTTGCATGTGTGTGTTTTCTATTGTATCAAAAGAACACCAAATTTGGAATCTTTATGTAGTGGTAAAAGTTTATTTTTATATTTCTGAATATTATTACTTAAAGCAAGAAGTAAAATTTTTGTCTTTAAACCATCCAAAATGGTTCTTCTATTGCATTGCTGTTAGGATTATACTCTTAAGGTTTTTCTCCTTCGCTTTCGTTAATTGCTGAAGTTTTGTTTCTTACCACTGTCCCCACTGACTTGCTTGGTTAGGACTTGTGGATTTGGTCTTCAGTAATTGGACTTACAGCAGTTAAAATTAAACCACACTGAACTAAACTAAACTGAACTCTGAAATCGGGACTATACTAGAACTATGTTAAACTGCTTTGACACAATCTACATTGTAAAAGTGCTATAGAAATAAACATGAATTGAATTGAACTTTTATATTTTAGGGTCATGACAAACAAAGCAACAGTTGATTTCCAGGTAACATCAGGCCATTGGTAAATGTTTGTCAGGCTAGTTTTCGCAGTATGTTCCACATGTTGGCTGTGGTAAGGCTTGAGTCTGGTACACATCAAACCAACAACAAACAAACAAACAAACCTAATTGTGTTTTAAAAGAGGTCGGTGAGCTGAGCCCATAGCTGGACACGATCTGTGCTCTCTCCTCACGCATGCAGGCTGTGACATCACAAGCAGACTCCTATAGAGCTCGCACTTGATCATGCGCTGATCACGAGCACAGGCAGCCAATCAGAACGCAGCTAAGGTCTGCGGTACATTAAGTGTATTGTCTGAAGTTTCATTCTGTTCAGATAGAGAGAAAGGTCGCATGCTTTGCTTTCCGCCTAATGCCAGTCAGTTTTGTGCGCGTCAATGATGAGAAGTAAGTGTTTATGCATCATTTACATAACTGTTACTACTGTTTTATCATTATACTATTGTATTAAGATTATTGATTTATGCGCGAGCTTGTACAGAATCGCAGACAACCACGACTAGTATTAGCAATCTTTTATGTAAACATAATTGCTTCAAGTGAGAATACATACATCGCCTAGTTGTCCCATGGGTTTTGCTATATTTCAGCCTAAGTTAAAAGCTTGTTAATAGTGACAATTACTTTTTTTGTAGAAGTTTATCTGCCTTGCTTTATCCACTTTGCTTATGGATATCAGTTTTATATGTATATTGTAGTTTAGTGTTGTATATAAATAATATAACTTGTTTCTGTTATCCTTATTTTCTAAATTTACTTATTCATGTATATTTTCTTCCCTTTGTTTAGACCACACATACACACACCTGTGTAAAGACTATACCTATTCAAGTGTGATGGACATTAAACAACATTAAATGGTGTTCAGGTCTCCGTGTCCTTATTGGCACTCCATGGCGGCGGCCAAATTCACCAAAAAAACAGCCTAACTTCATTACATGTGTTGTCACTTTGCATTGTCTCATGTCTGGTTCCATCTGGACCAAAAAGCTTTGCTTTTTATAACAATTTATGTGGTAATTGTCACTCATCATGTAGGAATTTGCTCCTGCAAATGTCTGATAATCTAATAATCCATATGGATCCATAGAAATGTTTAGCAAAATTACAGTCAGCCTATTTGTGTTTCTTCTTGACTTGAATTGTGCACTTGAATTGCACATCACCTCACCATATCACACTCATGCTCTGATTCGCTGCTGAATAATCAGTCAAAACTCTCTTTTCAGTTGATGCTGAATCGAGCCAACGAGCTCCAATGATAACCCGATGAGAGGTGACATGTGGAAGCCCAAATTTCATACCTACTATGCAGTGTGTGACTTCACAAGTGTTCACAAACTACTGTATTTTGCTGAGCAACAGTAAATATCAGAAGGTGGCTTGTCTTTGTAGCTACCTTGTATATTTGGTGCTGTTAATCATACATCATAGTGAATATATAATATGAAAGGCATGAGGGCTTAATGAAAACAAATTTATCATTTGACACTAGATGACAGTATTTGAAACCATGTAGGCTAGGGCTGTTTGACTTCTTTCCTTTTTAAGACAAACGAGTGTTAGAAACTTGCATCTCATGTTGCAGGGGTATTGTTTTGGCACTAGGGAAACCCCAATGTGTGGGTCAAAAATATAGATTTATTAGTTTATGCAATAAATCATATCATTAGAATAAAGGTCACATTGCAAAAATATAGGTATTTTGGACATTTTCTACTGTAAACTTCCTATTTCTATCTTTTTTTCAAAATCCAGATTTTCAAATAGTTGCAGTTGTCAAAAATTCATTCATTCATTTTCCTTCAGCTTAGTCCCTTATTTATCAGGGGTCACCACAGTGAAATGAACCACCAACTATTCCGGCATATGTTTTACACAGCGGATGCCCTTCCAGCCGCAACTCAGTACTAGGAAACATGCATACACTCTCACATTCACACACACTCATACACTACAACCAATTTAGTTTATTCAAATTACCTATAGCCAAAGTCCCTTTAAGACAAGTCATTTCACTCAGCGGCCATTTTTGAAACGCATCTCGGGCAGTATGCTCAGGCATTCTGTTTGAATGGGGAAACATCAAATTCTCCAAAACTACTTGCCCAACTTACGATTACATTTCATATTACGAATAACCAATAAAACTATACAACAACTGTCTATTTAGTTTAATTTCTAAATGTTCATATCACACAAAATCTGCAGAAAATCACATCTGGTCTTATCCCCTCCCCTGAAGAATTGTGATTCTATAGTGATCGCTGATTGGCTTCTGTACTAGAAGGTGGGCTTTATTCGCCATATAACAAACGCTAATTGGCTCCTGTACTAGAAGGCAGGGCTTCATTTGCCATATTGACAGTTACACTTTTTCCCATTCAAAAGTACACAAGTGACATGTCTTGTGTATTCTAGAGTCTTTGCTTTAGCGCATATGTTTAAACTGTGGGGAAAATCGGAGCACCCAAAGGAAATTCACGTCAACACGGGGAGAACATGCAAACTTCAAACAGAAATGCCAACTGGCCCAGCTGGGACTCGAACCAGCAACCTTCATGCTGTGATGCGACAGTGTTAACCACTGAGCCACTGTACTGCCCTGGCCAAATATTGTCTAATCCAAATAGCATACCTTAATATAAAGCTTATGTATTCACTTTCAGTGAATAAATCCAATTAAAAAAATGCTCAAATTTCCAAATGTTGACACTTATGAATAGGATTTAAGTCTACACTAAAAAATACCTTTGCTGCTAATTTAAACTACTTATTTAAAATTATTTGAAACAACCCAATTCTTAAGTTTTTTTTTGGGGGGGGGGGAACAACTTAAATGTTTTATGTTCAGTCCACTTAAATTTAACTAAAAAAAGTTTACAAATGATTTGTGTGTGAAACAGCATTTTTTTTACAGCGAAGGGTCACATTTGTGCATTTTTTGTGAACGCCACCTACTGTCATGGAATGAAATTACATTTTCAGCCTGTCCAGATGTTTTAAATACACAATTTTGTGAACTGACAAATCACATTAAAAACTTTATTTCATGCCAAAAATTTTATTGTGTGAATAGTTTTATGTAATATATTTGTAACTAAATAATAACTAAATAATACTAACCAATACTTACCTTCCATTACCATTGTTAAATGAGATTTTATTTACAAGGTTTGTTAAATTAGTTTCTTTTTTTTTGTATCATTTGATACCAGCTTAAAGAAACATCTCCAAATTCATTCTTATTCTTGGTATGCCACAATGAAAGCATAGTTCCTGTCAAATTGACCTAGAAATAGCAACTTAATTTTCTGTCAGTCTTAGTACACAATGTAAAAATGATATTTTTACAACTATATGTACAATCTTTTTGAAATGTTTTAATGGTCTAATCCAATTAAATGATTTATGCTAATCTAAGTTAAAAGTGTTCCCGTAAAAACCCAGAGATTTGCTTAATGGATTCAAAAATGAAACAATTTAGCTCTTTAACTATAGGTGAATTGAAATGAGCCAATTTCCAAAAAAAGTGGAGCGTCCCTTTAAGTTATGTGCTCAAAACCTATATAGGGAGTCTCACAAAATGAATTGTTTTCAGCAGCACAGCCACACACATAGCTATTTCCTAGCAGTGAGACTGATGAGTTATTATAAAATAGCTTGTTTCCTAATAAGTCAGTTCTTTTTCCATTTTTCAATTTTGTGGGAAATGTAATGATCCCCTTGTGGTAAATGAACTGATTCTTTGCAACGGAATGCACAATGAAATCAGTAATGAGACACAAAAACAAAGCTGTTCAGATTTTTTTTTCAAAGGGTGGATTTAGGACAAAAATTATAATGGAGTTTGCTGCAATTCTCAGCATGATGTGCTTATGATTCCAGCAGAGGGCAGTAGTGTGGCAGCAATGGCGCAGCATCAGGACCGCATTAGCAAAGGTGAGCAGAATGGAAAATGATCACTCATTGTAGCCACATGTTCATGGCTGATGGCTCCTTATCACCTTTACATGTTTGAAGTGTATTTTCAACTATTTTTATTTTCTGTCACGCTTAATCCTGTGACATTGAATGTCACCCACTGATTTATAATAGCTCTGTTTCAACACAAAATGCTTTATGTGAGGCTGGAAATATCCTAAAAGCTTCTGTCTGTGCCATATGGATGTTTAGACATGACGTCATGAAATAATATTGCATGTATGTGTGTAGAGATCTGAAAACATCCAATTAAGCAGATTTATTCGAGCTGACTGAATGCAAAACACTGGCATTATAAACATCACTTATTCGTTGCTCCATGTGTTTTGTGTTGTGTGCTGTCTGGCTATTTGAGTTCACATGCAACATAATCTTAGTTTTCATGTTTCACTTTGCCAGAAAAACCCTTTTATCAGACAGTAGACAGACCCCATCAGTGTCTTTATTACAATAGTCGCTACATCGTATTGCTTGTATTTGCAGAATATTTTTATATGTCTTTTTAAGCTTTTTGTTGCCACCTCTCATTAAAAATGAGCAAGTTCAGGTCACTTCCATTAGGCTGTGCTCATTAAGAGAGGGTAGACATAATATAATTGAACATACTACAAACCTCCAGTGGCAGCTCTAGATGCCATTAACTGGTGGGGCCAGGCAGGGGCCACTTGTACTAAATTTCAGAATTATTACACATCATTTCCTACTGTATGACATGCATCACTTTGCAGAAGTATGCTAATAAAACTACACTGAAAAAAATGCAGGGTTCCACACAATTAATTCTTGTTGTCCCAAGACAAATTGATTAAGTTAACTTAACACTTTTAACAAATTTATGTGGATTGAACATAAAAAAAAGCAATGAAAATTAAATCTCAATGAAATCTCAAGATTTGTGTTGGTTCAGCTTATTTTTATTAAGTAGTTTGAACAAGTAAAAAAAAACTTTTTTTGAGTGTACATTACAATACAACTTTTATGTTTTATCAATTTAAAGCTAATAAACATGTTGCATGTTCTCAAACACAATATTACAGTGGCTGAGAGAGCTTAACGTCCTGCAATTTAAGAAAACAATTACATTTACAAAAAATGCCAGCCAATTGAGAAAAGATCTTCATAAGTTTGACAGCACACGTGCTGGAAATTCTCACAACATAAAACATATTTAAAAAAAACAGCTGCATTTTCACACAACGCAAACAAATAAAACATGCTGCATTTTCTCACAATGCAAACAATTTACACAAACGCGCTGAATTATTTCACAACACAAAAACATCGGAACACAACGTAAATGTTTTAAGGGGACCCAAAATCGTGACAGATGTCGCTGTGCTGTGACTATGGCAATAGATATGGACTATTGATTAGTATAGTTGTAGGTGATCTTTGAAAAGTGAGTTTTTTTTTGTTTGTTTATTTTAATATCCCAATTTCTGTGTCTTTAGTATGCATTAGCTTAAATAACCATAACCTAAATAGCCTTGAAACATTTTTGTTGTGTTGTTGTGCAGGGCATTTGCTTCAATTGTTTCTTGTTGTGAGAAAATGCAGCGCGTTTTATCATTTGTTTGCGTTGCGAGAAAATGCTGCACATTTTTTTTAAAGTGTGTTTATGTTGTGATGATTTGCAGCATGTGTGCTTTCAACTGATGAAGATATTTTCCCAATTTGCTGCCATTTTTGTAATTGCACGTATTTTCTTAAATTGCAGCATGTTAAGCTCTCTCGGCCATTGTAATATTTACTATTTATAGCCAATTTTATATTACAGCACCAAAATTCTTGTTACACTGTGCAATTTGAACTAAACCATTGACAACAGATATGCCTTATGGTTTGTGCACTTCTGCAGTGTTACCATGCACGCTTATTTTATAAGTATATAATAATTTAATTTATTTCAGTTCATTTTGTACTTTTTCTGCAAGAATTTACAACATGAGTCAGCTAAATTGAGCTCTGTATCTTTTTTCCTATGATATCTTGCTCCATGCAGCTTTATTATTGTGTGTATGGAGAGGCATTCTCTAATGGGCAATAAAATTTGAGCTGTGCGATTAATCGAAATCAAATCGTAACCATGACTTGAAATGTTGCGATTAGCAAATTGGAAAAGGCTATAGTAGGTGATCTGCCAAAATGCTAACCGTTAGCATATTAGCTTTGAAAACACAGTCCCCCCTGCTTTTCAAAGCCATACCTCCTGAAATCACAAATGCGTGCACCTTAAAGATGTAGACAACTCACTAGATCATCTCATTTGCCAAAACTTTACAGTACTTTATAATACCACAATTCCCAATGAAAAACTGTATTATATCTAACACGTTTTCAGTTGTGTAGCAAGCAAAACTTGTCATAAAGTGCAATATTTCATGCTTGCAAGGATGACTGGTCTAACTCTCTCGCGCTCTGTCCTAAAGAGACTATACTGTATGCTTCCCAGCCGGCATTTCAACGGTGATCTGTTTTAATTGCCAAATTCAAATCGATCAACTCCAAATGCGGTTTAAAGTTACTGAGCAACGTTATGACTTAAAAAGTTATATTTTTTATACGCTGTATAATTAATGTTATTACAAAGTGAACTGCTGTTGTTTCACTGTTGTGTTACTTTAAGAGACGTAACTTACTCCTGAGATGCACTAACTTGCACAGCATTGAATGGAAAAGGCTTGGAAAAGACTCATTTAGACTAAAGTTAAACATGTAGCATTACCTCGAGGTTAGCTGCTGCTTCACCGGTGCGCAAACAAGACTAAAAAACAAACTGGAAATGTTGGGTGATAAATAAACCATGTAAAGCATCGAAAAACATGCTTACCTCTAAATTCTGTTGCACTGCAGGTGTCCGTAATTAAGATTCAAACTTCAAATAAAGCACTGGGCGTAGCCGGTCCTCCGATGATACTATGGTAACCACCAAAAATGTGGTTGAATATTGGGTGAAGCCACAATGTTAATTCAACATACAGATCATGATAAAAAAAATGGCAACGTTGAATTGTATAAGGATTTCTGTAATGTTTTTCAACCATTTATCATTCAACATTGTTTCAACTTTGAAGCAACAACTGACGTTTTTTCAACCGCATTTCAACGTTGAAGCCTGGTCATATGCAGACTGTTTTTCAACCATTCAACATTAAACGTTGTATCAACATTATTTCAACGTTAAAAACACACCGGACCTTATTTCAACCATATTTCAATGTTGAAGGTCGGTCATGTGCCGGATATGTTAGTGCTTGGCCGGTGGGGTGCACGAATTACACTTACATGCTCTTTCAGACCGAATATTCAAAGTAGCATGGTAAACATTATAGGGACCGCGTCACAGGCTGTCATTGTTCAAAAATAAACCAATGTGATGTAAATATAAAACCAACTTCAGCTCAGAAAAGCAGGCTAGGTGGAATAGCGCTATTTACTTATGTTTTGTTGTTAAACTAAATAAAAATCTACATTATTGATGCTGTAAAAGGTCCCTTATGAAATAAAAAATAATCACATCAATCTTTCGCCAGAAGATTTCAGTGGCTGAACAACACTTTTGTGCATATAACCCATTCGTAACAACACAATCTACATCAGCTTTGTGTGACTAAAATAGTTTTAAAACACAAAATTACCTGTCTAAAAGAAATACTTTAGCCATGGTGTCATCCTTCCTCCAGCGTGCAAAAGTAACTCCAATATTGATTTCAGGATTTTAAAAGGTTTTGATTGAGCATTTGTTTTTACCGCTGTCACTCTCTCGTGTCCATGTAAGCATGTGTGCGGCGGATCAGTCTGCATGAACAGGGGTGTGCAGATGTACAAATCTACATTTGTTGACAGACAGTTTGGGCTACTTATCAGAATTATGGGAACTGTAAGGATGGCTAAGTCTCTCCATCATATCAAACCCTGAGAACTGTAGTGAAAATTCTACAAGGTGAGACCATGAGAACTATCAGGCGCTAAAACAACAAACTTTCGAGTCTGAGAAAGAAGATAAAGAAACCAGCTGTTCAACTGTTCTATTCAAATCACTGTTGACAATCCAAACGTAGGCTGAAGACACAGGGCTACACCTCACCAGGGGATAATGCGAGAAAGTTCTCCCTTCTCATTTCACCTCAAGCCCCTTTCTTGACCTTTAAGCTACCTTTCTCCATCAGAGCACATTCCACATAAAATGCTCAAGGTTTTAATATGATGTATGTTATAGCACTGTATTCATGTTTGGTATCATTTTACATGTCTCTGTGTGATTGGTAAAGTGGTCTCAATTTCACTATAATATTTCATTTGTATATGTTGATTTGGTTTTTGACTTTGATAAAATCTCTGCCAGATGCTCCCCCCTCTAGTGATGATTAACATCTCAAATTCACCAGGCAGGGGTCTCTGTGATGCCTCTATTGTCTTGAATTTATGGCTGTTTGTTCTGAGTTGAGTATATAAGGTAAAGATGTGATATGGCTCATTGGAATCTTGTAGCCAAGACCACGTTGCAGCATCTCTTATA
Source organism: Danio tinwini (assembly GCA_903798205.1). Lineage (NCBI taxonomy): Eukaryota > Metazoa > Chordata > Actinopteri > Cypriniformes > Danionidae > Danio > Danio tinwini. The sequence continues at coordinate 63,690 of CAIGQZ010033176.1, forward strand.
CTTATGCTGCAATGTATTTCTCTGATCAGGTTTGCATCTCTAACCCTTGGATTTATCCTTGAGTAATGGAAGTTATATTGTTACAGTATCATCTCTGAATTGGCTTGATGATTGTTTTATTATAATTGGCATGATACAATTTTACCTGACAAATAAAATGTTAAGTTTTGACTCATTCTGAATTCTCCTGAAATCTTTTATATCCAGTAGATTACGTGGAGTCTTTCGCTACCTTTATGAGCGGCATAATTATTTGATTATTAGACACATAGACTATACGTAGCAGTTGGCACGGTAGCATGGAGATCTTTTAATTATTTAATCACTGATTTTAGCAAGTTGCATGAGCATTGGCTAAGTGAGCTATTCTTTTAGGATGAGTGAGCAGTTGGCAAACAGTTTATTTGAATATTAGTTAATCCTGCACCCTCTGACTAACTTCAGAGTGTTGACATTCTGTCCATGAGAAGACACGCAAAACCCGGTGCGTGAAACTCTGAGCGGCGTTTGGTCCCTAATGAACGTATAAATTGAAGAGTAAGGGAACAGATAGATCAAAACTCTAAATTAAGTCATAAATGATTATTGTGATTGGTTCCTAAAATTAGTTTTATTTAAAATTAGTCTAAATTGGAGTCAGATTAAATTCGGAGCTAAAAAACTAATATAAATAAATTTTTATAAATAACAGAATTCTTTTCAGAACCACTGGAAAAAACTTACATGCATTTAACCTTTGATCATGCTGTTAGTTTCGTCATTGGGCTAATAGATGGACTTTTACAGAACTATCGGGCCGACAATTTTTAATTGGACAAACAATTTTTAATGTTATGCCCTACCTAGATTATAAAAATACATATAAATACATTTAGATCATTTACTTTAGTCATTACTATTGGAATGTGATGCAACTTTTAACCAGCACAACAAAAATGTTTCTGAAGACAATCATCGACTGCACCTTTAAAAATTAATCAGTTTTTAATTTTTCATTATTCTACGATTACAATTTTTTCCCCGGCCACACTGTAAAATTGTCCATGCAAAACTCATGTGTTCCTATATAGGGAATCAGTGATGTTATCATGTTGTGTTATGCCATTTCTCTTCTTTGGTTTCCAAATTTTAATTAATCACTATATAAATCTTAAGTTAGGAAAAACTCCAATATATAATCAGAGAGCAGAAAGATTGCATGACCTTATAGTCCTTACTCCGATAGCAGTTGCATCACGTCTCTCTGCATTTGCATAATGCTTAAGTTTTATAATCTTTGGTTGCCAGCTCTCATTACAAATGAGCAGGTTCAGGTTGCTTCTGTGTGAATGACTCTTTACAGTTGTCTGTGCTCATTAACCTGATAGACATAACCTTTGTTAACACAAATGGTCAGCATCAGCACAGGTTTTATTAACTCGCTGTGTAATGTCTTTGAGTCCCCAAATTCTATGTGATGAGAACATTACTTAGAAGAAACTCTAATGAAATATCAGACAGCAAACAGATTGTCTGACCTCACAGTCTTCACTCCAATAGTTGCTGCTCATGTCACACTTCATTTGCATAATGTAGAACTTTTTTAAAACTTCAGTGTCAGCTCTCATTAAAAACAAGCAGGTTTAGGACGCTTCTGTGTGGACTCTTTACAGTTGTCTGTGCTTATTAAGTTTAGATAGACATTATTTACGATTTGATATGTATGTAAGCAACAAACATAATTATTATTTATTATTATAGAGCAGGGCTTCTCTAACTATTACCTCTACATCCGGAACCACAGAGAATTCAGTCTGGATCCACCGCAATTTTACATTGATACTTAAATACTTTGAAAAAAAAAAAAAAAAAAACATGTGCCAAACATGTGCTAGTTTTTAAATATGTTTTTGCCGATGGTCTGATATGAAACTGAAGGGGATATTTTTTCTACGTGATGCTGTTGTTATGATAACCAGTCAGCATATGGGTGTAAATGGGTGACAGCACAGTGGGCATTTGACTGGGCTATGATGTCAGTTTCTAGAAAAGAAAAGTTGACAAAGTTTTCAAAAATTATTGGAAAATTTGCATTAATTTTTTCAAATACAGCACAAAACTGTTCTGTTGGAATTTTAATGAGATACTTGGAGTTATGTAGTGGGAATGTCAAATGCCACTATGGAACTTCTGATTATGTTGTTCATAAAAATTGCTGACACTTAATGTTTCAGATCAAACAAATTTAAATATGAGTCAAAGATAACACAAGTAAATACATTGGCCCACATTGGTTTTCAAGCATGAACCACCTTTTTAAGGTCATGCCATAGCATCTCAATTGGACTCAGATCAGGACTTTGACTAGGCCTCTGCAAAGTTTTCATTTTGCTTTACTTCAACCATTCAGAAGTGGACATTTGGTGTGCGTCGGCTCTATGTTCTACTCCAGAACCCAAGTTTACTTCAGCTTGAGTTCAGCACTTCAGCAGAATTCAGTTACATTTATCAGAGCAGTGTCTATCTTATGCGAACTCTTAAAGACTCCAGCATATCACGTATTTTGTGCATGCAAGTTTGTTATTTCCAATGAAGGCATGTGGCTTGCATGCACATATTGGACCGTGACTGCCACAGTTAGTTGGAAACATCTCAAGTTTTTTAGAATGCTGCAAGTGCACCGTGACTCACATGACAAGAACTGACCTCTCAGCTTCATACTTTGTATGCAATATACACATTTCAGTAATTACTTCAAACTCAGAACACCTAAATAACACTTGTATTAGAGTTGCAGAAATGTTTTTGTCAGCTTGTCATCAGTGGTTCTTATCTCTGGATGATGGGTATGGGTACTGCATAACCTGTCTGGGGATTCAGCATGTCGATGCGGTACTCACGGACAGCTCATGCCCTTACTGCCAGGGCATGTCTGTTGAGCAGCTGAGATCATGGCTCACACTTTAAAAAGCACAAGCCACCCCTGTTGGTCTCCACAAATTGATGAGAACTCGGGCAGATCTGAGAATCTCACTGTGGGCTTATCTGTTGCCTCCGGGCACATGGACCCCCCTCTCCACCACAGGATGCCCTCTCCAAAATTTGAGCCTTTGTGGTGGTTCATCTTTTGGGATGGCCACGCTTTCGCTTGATAACATCGGAGATCAGATTCCTACGGCAGCATTGGAGGGTGAGCTCTCACGTTCAGATGACTAGAGTGGTGTAATGCAGGGGCTAATAAGAGGGGTAAATTCTCCCAGCCCTCCGTCTACCTTTTCCCAGTGGCACACAATGAGCTCATGCATTTATGAAGTAAGCTTTTTTTTTGCCCAATCCTTGTGCCCCCACACTATTGGTGCAGGAATGCCACCCTTGGCTTACCGTGGTAGATATGACCCATGCAGTCAAAGCATGCTTTCTTGGCACACCCATATCTCAGGCATATCTGGGATTTTAACCAGGAGTTCTTGGATGTGAAAGAACAGTTGAGCATGATGTAGCGGGTCATCTTCCGGTGGGCTCGGAAGACTGCTCCTTCACCTAGGCCCATCCGCGCTGTATGCTCCTTGCCGAGAGCTTCCTTTCTGTGGATTCAAAATTTCCCAAATTTTTTTGCCTGTACTTCATTGTACCCAAAACAGTGGAACTATTATCTGCACAGGATACCGTTCAAAATGCTCATGCAGAAATACTTGCCTAATTACATTCGTCCCTGGGATTGGTTGCAGCTTTAGACCTAAAGGATGCTCACTTCCATGTCTCGATCTTCCCTCTCCACAAATCAATTCTTCGGTGTGCGTTTAGGGGCCGGTGTCCTCCTACATGTTTTCCACATATCTCATGGATGTCTGTGGCATACCTGTGCACCTACATGTTTTCCATATATATGTCTCATGTATGTCTCTGGCATACATGTCCACCTACATGTTTTCCACATATTTGTTTCATGTATGTGTCTGACGTACATGTCCACCTACATGTTTTTCACATATATGCCTCATGTATGTATCTGGCATACATGTGCATCAACATGTTTTCTACATATATGTCTCATGAATGTCTTTGGCATACATGTCCACCTACATGTTTTCCACATATCTCATTTATGTCTCTGGCATACATATGCACCTACATAATTTTCACATATATCTCTTGTATGTCTCCTGCATACATCTCCACCTACATGCTTTCAACACATTTGTCTAATGTATGTCTCTGGCATATATGTCCACCTATACTTTTTCCACATATATGTCTCTGGCATACAGGTCCACCTACATGTTTTTTTTTTAACATATATGTCTCATAAATGTCTTTGGCATACATGATACACCCAAGTGTTTTCCACATATCTCATGTATGCCTCTGGTTGTCCACATATATGTCTCATGTATGTATTTGCCATATAAGTCCACCTACATGTTTTTCAGATATATGTCTCTTGTATGTCTCTGGCATACATGTCCACACATTAGTTTATTTATAAACTAATTTCGAGAGGATTATGTGCTTATGATTGAACATGGCTGGTACCGCATTAGTTCCATATATTTGCACCAATCAGATGAATACTGACACACTATATATTACCAGAGCTTTCTACTTCAGTCATCTTCGTCTTCAAGACTGCTACATCCGCATTGCCCTCTCAACGCAGACTAAGCAACTACCAACCACCAACTACCAACAAGCAACTGACCAACCAACCGACCAACCAGCCTACCAACCTACCAATCAACCAGCATGCCAGCTAACAGCCTATCATCCAAACCTACTTATATACCAACACATCAGCCACCAGCTTACCAAAAAAATGGAAAACAACAACAACAACACCAGAAACAGCCAGGAAAGCAACCCGGAACACAACCCACAGGACCACCCCACTCAGCCTGAGATGCCTGCAGCTCCTCACCCTCTCTCAGCCCTGCGAAGCTTCATACACAAGCCCAAGGCCTCTACTAGAGGCCAAAGAATGACCGCCTCCACTTCTGCTCACCTCCAACAAACAGGATCCCCATCTCCCTTTCCATCCACCCGAAAAAAGGATCACAGTTACAGAACTCCGGAAACACCTATCAGACGTCAGCATCCACGCTCCTTGATCCTTTAATAAACCAGAACTCCTTAGATTATATTCTAACGCCACATCAGACTCCTATCCTTCCCTCTCATCACCAGCAAGAGATAATGCCAAGAAATCAAGCTGCTGTCACACTCCTTATCCTACACAAGTAAAAAAGAAAGGACAAAACTAAACACATCCCCTGCCGCACTTCTGCTAGACCACGCCCTGGGGAATCCCAGGCTCATCAAATTTTGTCACCCAACACCAACCAACCAGACTCTAACCAAACAGACTCTAACCAAACTGTCCTGGCCTCCAGCCCCCCTTTCCAGCTCTCCAAACAGTCCCAATCTTCCTTCCACTTCAGCTACCAACTTCCTTCCTCCTAACTCTATTACTCCAGCCCTCCCCCAGACCCAAGCTCTTACCCACCCTCCTTAACCCTCCGCTTCATATATCATTCCTTATCAGCCTATAACTACCCAACTTAACCTCTTTCCCTCTTCTTCACTCCCCCCCCCCTGCTCCCATCAGCACAGACCTTACCCTACCCAGCATGCACCCTTACCTGCACCAGCTTCCGCCTCACATCCTCCATTCTACTCTTCAACAGCCACACCCTTCCCGCCACCACATAACGCTCTAGCTCTGGAACCCACCCAAGTCTCACACGCTGCAAGAAACCAGATCCTTTCAGAAATTTAATCTATTGGCTCCAGAAGTGGACCCTCATCCAACATCACTACCTCCTTATTCAGAAATGATATTGCCATAAACCACCCTTTACATAACCTCAGCCAAATTTCCGTATCTCTCATATTACAAGCAATAGCTGCAAGAACCCTAGACTCATACCTCACAGCATGGAAAGCCATTAAATGCTTTCATACACTGTACAAAGCATCTTTTCCCTATATTTCCCTCCACACAATCACCTCATTCAAATCTTACCTTCATATTTCCAAGAACATACAAGCCAGCACCCTTAGAAGCTACTTAAGCGGGATGCAATTTTTCCATAAACAAATTCACGGATCCCCTTCAGATGCCATATCTAACTCCCAAACCACACTACTCAAAGGCATTCAGAACCCCCCCCCCCCCCAAGATACCTGGCTCCCATCACACTCAACATCCTCTCCAAATGTATACACACACTACACAAAGACTACTAATCTATCCATACAGCTCGCACCCTCAACGCCATGTTCACCCTAGCCTTTTACGACTTCCTCAGATGCTCAGAATTCACAATCACATCCAAATTCAACCCCTCCATCCACCCCACCATCTGTGATTTGACTTTGCAGGATAAAGAAACAATTTATTTCTTTATCAAGCACAGTAAAACAGACCAAATCCATAATGGCCACCTAATTTACATTTTTGATCTCCCCTCTCGCACACACCACTTTCAATCCCTCCTAGCTTTCTTACAGCTGAGGAAATCCAAGATCCCAACCCTTCTTTACCGCTTTTTACTGACGACACTAACCGTTCAGTAATTCATTTTTGGTTTCAAAATCACCTTAAAAAATACTATGCTTATCTGGCGTTCCACCCGAATCATTCTCAAGCCATTCTTTCAGAACTGGAGCCGCCACTATGGCATTTCTATGCGGAGTTTCCATATTCATAGAGCTCGGTGTGGAGCTCTTCAGTGTTTGCACTATTTCTGTTAGTCTGTCCTGTTTTATGTTTATCAAACACGATCAGTTATATCAGGGACGAGCTGCTGAACATTCGGCAGTGCACACCAACTAATCACCAACTGGATTTTGATTTCTCTGGCGTTTTGCGGAACATTGTCATCGGCGGAGCAGCTGCTTTGTGAAAGAAATACAAGACCCGGAGGCATGGAAAAAGAGCCGGCGCGCTCGTCAGGCTGAGACAGCGCGGCTTCAGAATGGCGCTGCCTAGCATCCATCTAGCGAATCTCCGCTCGCTTCCTAACAAAATGGACGAACTACTTCTGCTCTCATGCAAAAACAAGAACTTTAACAACTCTGCTGCGCTGTTTCACAGAACCCTGGCTGAACGAACCCATTCCGGACAGCGCATTACACTTACCGGACTTTCAGCTGTACAGAGCAGATCGCGATACGGAGTCAACGGGCAAAACACGGTGGTGGGACATGCTTTTACATCAACAGGAGGTGGTGTACAAATGTAACTGTGTTAAAGAAGATGTGCTGTCCTGATGTGGAAGCGCTTTTTATTAACTGTAAGCCGTTTTATCACTCGATCATTCTCATCAGTGTTTACATTCCACCGCAAGCACACGTGAGTACTGCGTTACAACAGCTGTCTGATCTGATCACAAAGACTGAACAACGACACCCGGACTCTGCTTTTATCATTCTAGGTGACTTTAATCAGGCAAAACTCACACATGAGCTGCCTAAATTCAA
>CAIGQZ010033176.1:91647-115543 GCA_903798205.1 Danio tinwini
ATAATAATAATAATAATAATAATAATAATAATAATAATAATAATAATAATAATAATAATAATAATAATAGATCAAGAGGTGGGCCGGGAAACGTGATGACTACAATACACTCACGCTGACAAAAAAAAATAAAATAAATAAATAAATAAATATAATAATAATAAAACAGCTTTAACAATAATTTTAAGGAGGTGAAAGTTATCTAATCTGTTTTGAAGTGTACAGTGTTTGTCAGTTGCTTTGTGATGCATTAAAAAAGTATGACGTGCAGCATGGATCAGTCCGGTGCAAATGCCCAGGCTGCCATGCCCTTGTCACACTTACCGTGTGAATGTACTATTTGTAAGTATGTGCAAGTATTTTAAATTTTTTATTTTATTTTTTTATAACTTGGTATTTTTTTTTTTTTTTTAATCTGTTGTTAGACCGGCCAGGTAATTATTATTATCAGCGCGAGTACACCACAGCCACCACGACCCCCCGCCAACCTCACGATCCCTTTCTCTCCCACCTCTTGAGGGAGAGAGAAAAATAATAATAATAATAATAATAATAATAATAATGGTAATAAATAAAAATAATAATAATAATAAAATGAATAAATTAATTTGAGAGAGACAGAAAAGGAAAACAAATATTAAGGGGTAGAAGTACGGAAAGACTGAATTATAATGTGGCAGGTATTTATGACATTTATAATAGATTTTTTTTTCCTTTTTTCCTTCCCTCCTTTTTCCTTCTTTTTCCCCCTCTCCTTTTTTTTATTTTATTTTTTTTCCTCTTTGATTCATTTCATTTTTAATTAGATTTAATACCAGAGAGAGTTTTTTTTTTACCTCTACCTGACCCCCTGTCCCCCCTCCCATCCTGTCTGTGTACTGATGAAGGTGATGTTGGGGAGTGGCTTCAGGCAAAGAGGATCTTCAATGGAGATGTATTCTGATAATAAGTTTTTCCAGGATGAAATGTGAATGGTATTTCTTGATTTCCAGTTCATGAGGATAGTTTTCTTGGCGACAGTCAGCACCACCAGCAATAACTGACCATCTGTATTATTTATATCTATTGTGGATGTATCACCTAATATGCAGAGGGAGGGAGACAGTGGGATGTGACATCCCATTAAGTTGGAGAGTGAGTCAGTAACCTTTTCCCAAAATGATTTAATTGAAGTGCAATGCCATAAGGCGTGAAGATAAGTGTCCGGGGTGTTTTGTGTGCAATATGAACATATTTCTGATGTGAAACCCATTTTAAATAATTTCTGCCCAGTTAAATGAGATCTGTGAAGTACTTAGTACTGTATAAGTTGTAAGTTAGCATTTTTAGTCATGGAGAATGTGTTTTTGCAAATTTGAGTCCAGAATGCAGCATTGGGAGTAATGGATAAGTCTGATTCCCATTTAGCGGATGGTAGAACTAATGTGTTGTCTGATTTTGATATCATTTTGTAAATTTGGGAGAGCAATTTTTTGGAGGAAGATATACTGATAAACTCTGAGATTTGAGGTGAAAGGTCTAGATTGATTGATTGATTTAGTAATTTTGATTTAATTGATGATTTGATTTGTAAATATTGCAAAAAGCAATTACTCCCAATGCTGTATGTCTGGGCTATATGGGAAAATGGTGCCAGGTTATTATTATTAAAGATATGCTGAAGTTGTGTGATTCCCTTATCTGCCCATGTACAAAAGTTGAGTGGCTTCTTGTTAGCTAGGAAATCAGGGTTATTCCAGATTGGGGTGTATTTAGATGGTGAGAGTGGAGAATTTGTGATCTGATAGAATTTCCACCAGGCTGTCAGAGTTGCTTCTATTGTTGGCATTTTAAAACAGTGATGATTTTTGATTGTTTGACTGTGAAAAGGTAATTTTGAAATTGTTATGTCTTTGCAGATTGATTGTTCAATATCTTGCCATGCATATTGTGATGGGTTAGGTTTAATCCATTTATGTACATTTTGGAGCTGATTTGCTAGAAAATAGTTGAAAAAATGTTGTGCTTCTAATCCTCCATTTGGTTTTGGTTTCTGTAGGGTTGTCAATTTAATTCTTGGGGTCTTGTTTTTCCAGTAACATTTTGTGATCAATGAATCTAGAGATTTGAACCAGGTACGAGTGGGCTGTGTTGGGATCATTGAAAATAAATAGTTTATTTTTGGGAGTATGGACATTTTAGTTACAGATATTCTGCCCATAACGGATAATGGTAGGTTCATCCAACGTTGAAGATTGTCATCTATTTTTTTTAAGTAGTGGAGTATAGTTGAGGGCAGACAACTCTGACAGCCTGGCAGAAACATTGATACCCAAATATGTGATGTGGTTGGTGCACAGAGGAATTTGTGATGGTTGGGATGTCACATCTACACTGGTGGAATTTAATGGAAGTATAGCTGATTTATTCCAGTTGATTGAGTATTCAGAAATATTTGAGAAGCTGTCAATAAGTTTTATTGTTTCTTGTAATGATGTTTGGGGATTTTGTAAGTATAATAATATATCATCAGCGTAAAGACTTATTTTATGGTCTATGTTTAATGTTTGAATTCCTTTGATGTAGTTGTTTTGACGGATAGCTGCTGCAAGTGGTTCAATGAATATGGTAAATAGATAGGGAGAGAGTGGGCATCCTTGTCTAGTTCCCCGGTGTAGAGTGAAGCTGCGTGATGTTAGTCCGTTAGTAATGACTGTAGCTGATGGTGATGTGTAGAGAATTTTAATCCAATTAATAAATTACGCCCCAAAACCAAACCTCTCTAATGTGGAAAACAGGAATTTCCAGTTCACTTTGTCGAAGGCTTTTTCTGCGTCGAGTGTGACTATGATGGATTTGTTTTTGTTTATTGATGAATGGTGTATTAGGTTTAAGAGTCTGCGTGTGTTATTTGATGCTTGTCTACCTTTAATAAAACCGGTTTGGTCTGGATGGATTATAGATGGCATGATTTTTTCTATTCTATGGTAAAGTGCTTTAGCAAATATTTCAGTGTCTACGTTGATTAGTGAGATTAAACGATAGCTTGATGGTAATGTTGGGTCTTTATTGAGTTTGAGGAGGAGTACAATTGTGGCTGTGTTCATGGTGTCTGGAAGTTTTGTTTTTTGTTTTGATTTGTTTAGTAAACGGGTGAAAAGTGGTGATAAAATAGACCAAAAGTGTTTGTAGAACTCAGCAGGGAAACCATCAGGACCTGGTGATTTATTATTGGGCATAAGTTTAGGAGCATTGGAAATTTCTTGTTCTGATAGAGGAGATTCAAGAGTATTTATTTGCTGTTCGTTTAGTTGAGGTAAGTTGATATTGTTGAGAAATGAATTTATGTCATCCTGGGATGGGTTTTTTCAGGGGAATATAATTTACTGTAAAATTTTTGAAAGATGTTATTTATTTCTTCTGGTGAGTTGGTGGATTTCCCTGCTGAGTATTTAATGACTGATATTGTTGTTTTTTCTTTATTGTGTTTGATTTGATTAGCCAGATATTTACCAGATTTGTTACTATGATAAAAATGTTCTTGTCGTAGTCTGTAAATAAGGAATTGAGTGTGTGCATTAATTAGTTTATTTAATTGTGATTTATATTTTCTTAGCGTATCTTGTGTTTCTTCTGTTGGATTATTCATGTTATTGTCTTCAAGTTCTTTAATTTTCTGTTCCAGGTCAGCTTGTGGTTTTTTCTCTTTCTTTTTTTTGTAAACGGAGTATGAAATAATTTTTCCTCTTAATACCGCCTTACCTGTTTCCCACAGAAGAGATGGAGATATTTCAGGGGAGTCATTTATCTCTAGAAAGCAAGCCCACTCTCTTTTAAAATAACTGTCGAAATCATGGTCTTGAAGAAGAGAAGTATTAAATCGCCATCCAGAACTGGGTTTATATGCAATGGTTATATTCAGTATTAATGTTACAGGAACGTGATCACTAATGATTATTGGGTGGATCTTTGATTCAGAAATATTGGACATAATAGAGTTACTGGTAAGACAGAAGTCAATGCGGGAATACAAATGATGAACTGGTGAAAAAAAGAGAATGCTTTAATGTCGGGATGCTGTAGGCGCCAACTATCGCCAAGACCAATATCACTCATGAACTGTTTATAGTCTCTGCAGATTTCCAGATACGTTTATTGCTGATGTTGTTAGATCTGTCTGTAGTTGGGTCTAAAACTGTGTTGAAATCACCTGCTATTATAATGGGGCAATTAGAGAGATTTGAAATTGAGGTAAAAAAAAAAAAAAGATGGGTCATCTGTGTTTGGGCCGTATAAGTTGCCTATTGTGAGTGGGTTATTGTTAATTAAAATGTTAATTATGATGAAGCGTCCCTCTGGGTCTGTAATGGTGGTATTATGAGCAAATGAGATTTTTTTGCTTATTAGGATACACACTCCTCTCTGTTTTGTGTTGTAGTGGGCGGAGTATAAATGATTGTACTGTGATGATTTAATTTTGTTTCGATCGGATTCTGATAGATGAGTTTTTTGTAGAATGCATATGTCTGCTTTTAATTTACTTAAATGGTTTAAAACTTTGATCCTCTTTGCCTGGGAGCCTCTTCCATGGACATTCCAGGATAAAAAAGTGATTGGTGGCATTTCTCAGAAAAATAATAAAAAAGTAAATGATAGTGATGTATATTAATATGTAGGCTTGTAAGTACTGTATATGTATAAATGCGAGTATATGTATTTGACAGGGTGTGGTATTGTACCTGTGTGTGTGTGTATGACAATACAATGTTACTGATATATTGATAAACATATAATTTAGACATGGACAAAACATAACATACACAATAGAGTAAAGACCAGACAAAAAAACTGAAATACCAACATAACGTTTAAAGTGGGAGGAGGATGAGACCTAAGTGCAATATCAAAAACGTAACTCAGTTATATTAGGAGGATATGTAGATAGATAGATATCATGGAAGTGATGTGTTTAAAAAAGCCAGGGGGTAATGTCTTTATCACAATATTACTGTCCATCTATGTATAATTTGTCCACTGTTATGACTGCCCGTTTTCCTTCATTCATTTTCTGTTTTCGGATTGGGAAGACTTGTTTTTGACGTTCGAGAATGACTTTTGGATATTGTTCGTTGAGACCGTAAACTGTACCTTTAAGTTTTCTGCCTTGTTTTTGAACCAGTTCTTTGTGTTTGTAATGTTCAAATTTTGCAATGATAGGACACGGTCGGTTGTTGTTTTGTTGCGAATGGATGCGGTGGACACGATGAAAAATGATATTTTGTACGGTTTCAGCTGGCAGTTTGAGTTGTTATTTTTCAACATTCTTTAAAACATCTTCTTTTGTGTTCAACAGAACAAAAAACTCAATCTGCATTGGAACTTAACGGTTAGACATTTAATTTTATGAGTGATCTCTATCCCTTTAAAAATACATTTTACACTCAAAAAATGCTGGGTTGTTATAACCCAACGTTGGGTCAAATATGGACAAACCCCACTTTCAGGGTTGTGTTTGTCTAGTGTTTGATATAGTTGCTAAATCATATCAATTCGTACAATTTAATACAATTTGTTTATCCCCCAATGATGGTTGGGTTTAGGGGTGGGTTTGGATGCTACACCTACTTTTTAAAATCTTACATTTTTGTACAACTTAACTGGTACAATTTTGTATGAATTAGCCACTAATTTGACAAAAGTAAATACTAATGTTTCCTTGTGAGATCAGGCTGAAAAATCTGCAGAAGTATGCAGAATGATTTTGAGAGTTTAGAAACTAAAGATTTAGCACATGATATCAACAAATAATCACTTTTTAACTTATATCCACAGTTTACAAATTCAAATCAATTACATTAAGTCTTTGGTAAACAAAGCAAATCTCTTTTTTTGAACGCACAGATTCAGAGTAGGCCTACTGATGATGCACAAAAGTAATTTCTCATATTGCATATTGTCAATATTCTGTACTGTTTCAAGAGCACAGCCCTAAATACCATCACGATCAGCAGCTATTCTAAATGCATACAATGTCTTTTTCTTCTGACAGACAGAGAAAACAAAACATCAGTGATTTACAAAGCTCAACTTGGACAGTTTGCAATCATTTAAATCTACAGTGGCCATCTCAGGACGTGCCAAAAACTATTGTCTTTATAGCAGGACGACAGCACATCTCAAAAAGAAACACGACTTCATTCTGTCTCTGCAAGCACATCAAAGACACTTATCAAAGGCACTCAAATACACCTTCAATGAAAGCTAGGCAACTGGCACCATGAGAATGACACAGAATGCTTACGAATCTGTGTCAGTGTTTTTTAATTATTTATTTATTTCACAAAATAAGAGAGGAAGCAATTAAATTGCAAATCACTCTGTCTTCCTTTGTTACTTCAATCGAATTCCTGCACAGGCACAAGTAATTGTGTATTATTGATACATTAATAATTCCTATTTGCGGTGAAGTGAATTTAGCTTGTCGAAGGTTTTTTTTTTTTTTTTTTCTGTGCAGTAATGCTGCATTAAACAGATTCAATTCTGCAGTTGAAGAACTCCATGTTCTTATTTCACACCAAGTTTGATGGCATTAATGACAGAATAGGTTTAGGAATACAAAATTTTTGTTCAGATTAAATGCATTAACTTGATTAATTTACTAAATATGTTTTTTTTTTTCCTACAATGGTAATGCAATTAATGCATAATGTATGACCCTCCTCCATAGGATTGTAAGTTATATTTCATTTAATACAGTTTGGTGATTGATGCAGAAGAACAATTCACAGCAATAAAGGCTTTATAGTGCATTTATTTACCCTTAAATTCAAGATATTTGGACAAAAATGTAGAGAATCAATATTACATGAGCAACAAGTTAACATCACACAGGTGTCATTTTTGTCCTGAATATACACTCTATAACATGCTGTGTTGTCTTAACTTTTTAAACATTTTAATGTTTTTTCCCATTTTTTCAAGCAGCATAGATACAAAGTGCAAAACAGACTCATTGGGAAAATGTGCCCAGGGATACATTTTTGAGAACCAAGAAATATGTCCTTGTGGGTACATATGGCTGCATTTTTTGTGTAAAATAAATGTTATGGGGCATTACCGGTGAATGATTACCTTCGTATGGACAGGTCTTTTTCCAGCATTACTGGTTTGCTTGGTAGATCACCACAAATCAGACTTGGTATGTGAAGCAGACTCATGTTTGAGTCCAGAAGGAAGAATCCAGAAACAAGATAAAACGAAATCCAAAAAAAATCTGTGTGAGATTGTGGTAAAAGCACATGGCTGTGCCGGCTTTTCTCTTCTAGTTTGCTTTTGAAAAACTATCGGTTGGGTTTCGGGAAGGGAGTAGGTGGGTCAGTCGATGTCAAGCTGATATATTATGCCTGACGATAAGTAGGCATGGGCCGGTGTAAGATTCTGATGGTATGATAACCTTGGGTAAAAATATCATGGTTTGACGGTATTGTGATTGCCGCTCTAAAGTATATTCTTTTAAAATCTCTAATTAATTTTAAAAAGTAAAACTTTTTTTCCTCTTTGTAACGAATATGGCCATTCAGACACATGATCATTTAGTTTTTATTCAACAAATAATACACCACCGACCTCTCCTACCCAGGAAAAGTCTAGATGTTCAGTTGTAGTCCGATTCCAAGGTATTTATGACATGAAGGATTGCTCAGAACTGGACTGGACAAAGATCTGATCAAAAGTTCTATACGCCCCCCCTGCTTAAGACTGATGCTTTTAGTGTAAACTTTTATTCTCTTTATGTGTAATCAGATGTTTTGCAACAAGTCTCTTGCCCATGTATTAATATTATGGTTTTAATACTTCTGCAATCAATGTTTAACTCTACCACAGCTAAACAAGATCATAGATTGTTCATGTTGGATGTCCCTGCAAAGCTAATTTGGTGTATGTTTATGCGTGTTCAACATATTAACATTTAAAGAAACTTAAACATTTGTGCATTGCCTTACACCTAGAATGCTTATGCAAATCACCAAGTTTTGGAACAAAGATTATAAAACGTGTCTCGGGGGAGTTAACTTCTCATTGGTCAGGGTACAAAACCATCCGTATAAAAGCTTGTGACCTAAGGCCACTGCCCAGACCAGAGAAAGACTTGAACCCAGAACTAGAACTCCAGGTGAGCCTCAGAGGACTCCAGGGAGCAGACGGGAACCAAGACAAAATGGGTTAAACGCACAGCTTAGACGTTCCCATCGCCGATACATTTCTTTTTTTTTTCCATCAAGAGCCTAGTTAAGTTTAGTGTGCCATGAAACCAAAAACAGTTTTGCCGCCTCAACTTGAAAATCCAGACTCCACCCCACTCCAAGCCTCGTGAGGACAAAGAACTGCTATTTTTTAAAGCAATAGCTGTAATTGAACTGTCCATTTGAAAGATCGCTGGACAATTTGTTTGTTCTGATTTAAAGAGTCGAAGAGTCCTTTAGAGCTAATTCTTTAAGTTAACATGTCAGGCTGAATAATAAAATAGAATCATTGACTTCTGCTGTCTACATTTGTCTCAAAAGCACATATTTCTTTATGATTTAAAAAAAGCATCTTTGGATATATTTTCTGCTGGAGATACTGTTTTCCTAAAAAAAAAAAAAATGCAAATAAAAATTCGTACACATAGCTTAGGAACGGTATAGCAGAAACTTTTGGTGGTTTTAAAACCGGCATATCTTAAAAACAGTTATTGTCCCATGCCTAACAATAAGCCTACTGCTTCTCTCATGAATGCACGTGAGAAGGACGTTGAGATTGGCAGAAATGTACACAGCAGCCTCTGGTGAATTTGTGAAAACAAATCTCAGTAACATATTCACTGCAAAAAATTATTTTCTTACTTAGATTTATTGTCTTGTTTCTAGTCCAAATGCCTAAAAATTCTTAAATCAAAAATAATTTTCTAGACAAGCAAAACATTGTAAGGAATCAGCTCTTTGGTTTAAATCACGTTTAAACTTTGGAAAATCGAATCTAAAGATTCAAACATGATTCACATAGCATTATTGAAAGCTTACACTTAACCTACTCATTTGTCTAGCAAATTGAATGGTTAATGTAAAGCAATCCTGTATTATAATATTACGTGGCCAACTATAACAATATAAAGACAGTATCTAATTATTTAATGAGCAAGGTAACAGTATCTGAAGCTGAGACATTAACTTATAAAGCACACAACACACCAACATGGATCTTAAAACGAAACAAAGGTTTATTGCTACTCTACAACACAACGTACTAATCTAGATAAAACAAATACACGTACATACACACACAAGCAGTTTGAGGAGAGTTATGACAGAGAGCGAGTAAGGATTCAACTTCTAGCATTTGCTAAGTTCTTAGCATTGCAACCTAAGAGAAACCTTAAAAGCAGAGAATTTCGCTATTCTTTACTACTTAAATATAATTCACACCAGTTCAGCGATGGATAGAAACATTTTTTGTGTTACTTGCGGTCTGATGGAATTTTGGTTTCCTCGACTGGTCAAAAGGGAAATCCCGGCGGAGCTGATTGGTCAGCGTAGCAACTTCAGTGACGTGATGGAATTCCCTCGTCGGTGTGAAGGGGTTTCCTTACTTTCAGGAAAGTTTGGAGTCAGTTGCTAGGGATACGGATGTTGGACGAGGTGGTTTCAAGTTTCGGTCTCTCTTTCGGAATTCTGTAGTTATGGCAGTGTTTCAGAGTTCTGATGAATTGACCCGATGGCTTGTTGTTGAATCGGGGGTCGAGCCGGTAGCAAGTGAATGTCGCTGTTTGCTCCGTGATGTAGCAAGGCTTCCGGCGAGGCGATGTAATGGCCAGCACGAGAAGAGCAACGTCTGGGCAGCGACAACACTGGCGAGCGGCAAAAACACGGCAAAAGACGACGACATAAAACTTTCATTGTTCAAAGTTTTATAGGTTTGGATATAGGTGTGGCCTACACAAGGATTGTCCAATAAGAGAAGCTGCGGGGTGGAATCACACCCCATTCCCTCCCCTAGGAGGCTGGATTAGCACTTCATGTGAGAATCATGCGTTACCTGCTTTTGATTGGAAGCTATTAAAATAAAGTTTTATAACATGGACATTTTTACTAGTATGGTTTCTTCATATAAACCAATGCATTTGACATGTTCCAAGCTTTCAATCAAGACCAAATATGGAATGTTTTACAAACGTTCTGTAGATTTCATGCAACAGCAGCGGCTATAACTCATTACCTATCCATAACGGTTACGTTAAACACATGGAACATGTACACACAAAAAACTACAGAAACTTAAAATAAGCACACATTACTTAAATAAACACAGTTTAACTTGAATGTCTGTTTAAACTTGGGAAGATTCTGATCGCTTATGAAAACCAAAACCAAAAGGTAAAGTTAATTAGCACGTGTTCGTGATCGCAACTGGTCTTGTGGATTGCCTTGCTGCGTGCCTGTGGGTTGCTTTGAAATTAAAATCATAGCTAAGACCCGTAGGCACCGTTCAATCTTTTAAGAATAATGTGGTGTGTGATTTGTTCAGTTCGTGAAAGATCTGTTGACTCCCCACAACATATTGTCTTGTTTTCAGATATAATAGGCCAATATTTTTATATTATATATTTTATATTATATATTGTTTAGCTTACCCCATTGGCAGATTATTTTGCTTGCTTTAAGGAAAAGCTCACTTAATATTGGCATATTATTTCTGAAAACAAGACAATATGTTTTGCTTGCCTAAAAAATGCTTCTTGATATAATAATTTTTTGATATTTGGACTAGAAAGACGACAAAAAGTCTAAGTAAGACAGACATTTTTTGCTGTGATTGTCAAAAATGTAGATGGCAGCCACTAGTGGATATGTAAAAAAAAAAACTAAAACTGTATTTTTGGGCAACCTGTGTTGCAAAAGTAATATATTAAAATTTTAATCTTTAACTTAAAAAAAATGCCAAAATAACATAACACACACTTTCACATTCCTTAAAAAGTTTATATAGTTTATATAGTTCCTTAACACTTTTACTTTTTGTTTAAAGTGATTTTAGATTATAGTATATTACTTTTACTTACCCTGGGCACAAGTACAATTGTGTATTATTGATACAATATTAATTCCTCCTCACGATGAAGTGAATTTAGCTTGTTGAATGTTTTCCCACACAATAATGCAGCATTAAACAGTTTCCGTTCTGCAGTTGAAGAACCCCACGTTCTTATTTCACACCCTGTTTGACGCGTTAATGGTAGAATAGGTTTTTTGAAATTTGTGTACCATTGCAGCTTGTCCTCAGCCTCAGGCATCAGAAACGCCATCACACACACACTCAGGGGCACAATAAGTGCCCTACCTGCTTAATAGAGACGCTTCCTTAGTGGTCGGCGCTCCCATCTTGCCTTCATTAAAGCATAGTCATACATCTTCCCCGCGCATCTGTGGTGTACAGGGAGCTATGCCTTCATCCAGAGGAGCTCTCTGACAAGCACACTGTATCATCTGTGGCAACCTATCAGCATGGGCTAACCTTTCTAATGCTGATTTAGAGGGATATCTGAGGGGCTGGGGAAAGGTGCAGATGATACGTCCCCCCTACTGAACAAAAGAGCCCGCTGAGATCTCGTGTTCACCGTCAGATGCACTGTGAACCGTCAAAGACAAGACTCTGCTAGACTTACTGCACTGTTGCTATAAGAAATCCAGCTTCTGAGGGCCTTGATCAATTAGTTAATTTCTCAACTGTGGCCTGCAATTAAAGGCATGATTCTCTGGTTCTGCTGCTGGCTGTTAAGATATGTCTATATGTGAGGGAGTGAAATATTAAAGTAAAGGGCATGCATTTTGATTTAACTAGGGCTGTTAATTTAATGTGTTAACTGAATTGATTTAAGTTTATTATGTAAACAAAAATTTGTTTAAACTTTTAATGCAATTAAAGCAAGTGTCCCTCATCTAGACGATTGCAAAACTATGGTTAATCAAACAAAACCATTCACCTGATAATAGAAAAAAGGTTTCCTTTCAAATGTTTTCTATTCCAATCTGGTCCAGTCAGTTTCATTTTCCACTGCAGTGCTGATAACAGAACCTTTTGGAATGTAATACTAATGTATCAGTATTTGCCTTTGTAGGGGAGAGAAGACGAACGTACAATTTTTCTTAAAAAAACTTATTTTAAAAGATAATGTTTTAGACATAAATATATATTTTGCTGTGGAGACTAACAAATGAGCACAAATGTGGTCTATCTATACCATATATTTGGTTATTGATGCAGGAGAATACAACACAGGCTTATTCTGAAAACGTAGCCCTATATACATTTCTGGAGATCGCAAATGATGTAGCCAGAAGTATGGATGGCTGCATTTCATCTTTAAAACGAATGCTACGGAGCAGTATGATGCCGTTCCTTTTTGCACTTACTAGTTGACTGCTTACCTCCGTGTGGACGGCTTTCCTGCTTTTACCAGTTTGTCCAGTTAGCTCGCCATGTATGTCGGCGGACTTGAGAACAGAAAGGAGTTGACCAGGACCAGGGGTTTGAGTCCGGTGAAGTATAATTCCAGAAAGCAAATAAAACAGAAACTAAAAAAAAATAAATAAACAAGTAAATAACAGGGTGAGAATGTGATAAAATCTGAAAACTTGGTAAAATGAGGTGAGGGCTTTTATTTTTCTGGATTGCTTTTCAAAATTGTTGGTTGGGTTAAGGAAAGTGGGTGGGTGCTGGTTTATCTGTGCTTTTAAAAATATTATTGGTTGGGTCAGTCGATCAGTCAGTCAGTCAGTCATTCAGTCAGTCAGTTAGTTAGTCAGTTGACAGAGGCCTCTGGTGGATTTACAGCAGGAGCAAATGGCACTCATGAGAAAAAAAATACAATAAAACATAGCCCAGGACGTGTTTGGCGGTCTCCAGAAATGTATATAGCGGTACATTCAGAATGAGCCTGGATTGGGAGAATATCTCACAAAGGGATAAAAGCTTTATACACTTTCAGAAATAAAGGTACGCGAACTGTCACTGGGGTAGTACCTTTTCAAAAGGTACACATTTGTACTTAAAGGGTTCATATTGGTACTCAAAAAGTTTATATTAGTACCTACAAAATTTAAAAGAAACTTTTTTCTACTTTTTAGGTTCTAATATGTACCCTTGAGGTATTAATATGGACCTTTTAGCTACAAATTTGTACCTTTTGAAAAGGTACCACCTCAGTGACAACTCGCATACCTTTATTTCTGAGAGTGTAGTGCATTGTTATGCTCCTAAAATTCATATTTGTATATTTTGATAAGATATATGATAATGATATGTAAGATCACACAAGCAACAAGTTTCAATCCTTTTTTGTCCTTATATTTTTCCCACTTTTAAAAAAATGGGAGTTTTTAAATATAGACAAACCCAACATACATGCCTCTAAATTTCAAGATATTAGGGCAAAAATGCCCTGTACTGTATATATATATATTTTTTTTTTCCTATATTTGTGTCGTGTGTCACATTAACATCACAGGAGAAACAATTTGAAAATTGCTCAAGTGCTCTTTTTGTCCAGAATAGCAGGAGAGAAAATGAGATATTGATTTTCATCCAACAGTTCTGTAAATAAGAAATTAACATTCTGTCATATTTAAGACATATTAGTTCATGTTTATAGCAGGTTTTTCTAATGAAAATGTATCCTCATTTATTCATTTTTTTGTCAAACCCATATATATATATATATATATATATATATATATATATATATATATATATAATAATTCATTCATTCATTTTCTTTTCGGCTTAGTCCCTTTATTAATCTAGAGTCACCACAGCGGAATGAACTGCCAATTTATCCAGCATATGTTTTACGCAGCGGATGCCCTTCCAGCTGCAACCCATCACTGGGAAACATCCATACACACACATACACTATGGACAATTTAGCCTACACAATTCACCTGTACTGCATGTTTTTGTACTTGTGGGGGAAACCTGAGCACCCGGAGGAAACCCACGATAACACGGGGAGAACTCCACACAGAAACACCAACTGAAACAGCTGAGGCTCAAACCAGCAACCTTCTTGCTATGAGGCGATCGTGCAGCCTGATAATAATACTACCTACTATTACTATTAATTGCAAAACAACAATATTTTAAAGAATGTTGGTAACCAAACTGCCGTTAAGCTGTTTTAAACAGCATTTAAATATATATCTATTAAGCTATATGACAATTTAGAGAACTTCTGAAAAAATATATTTAAAAAGTGTATAACTTTTTTTATGTATAACACATTTTTATAAATGCTGAAACATTTTGCTTATAACATAATAACTAATTATAATTTCAATAATTGAGAGCCATTGTTTTAAACATAATGTACTCCAACAGTAGTAATAAGATCTGTATGAGTTAAACTTCCTCTGCTGGCCTCAAGAGGTGCACCAATGACCAGCTCTACAGGTTGCAGGTTTCACTGTTGCCATGACCTGGAACGGAGTGAGGTTTAGTGAGGGTGACTGTAACAGATTCTAGCCAATAAAAGCTGTGCTAGTAAACCTGGCTTTCTCCAATCTCTGACGGACAATGGAGGCTACAATCTTTAGGGTCCTCATTAGTGTATCCACCTCTCATGACGGAATTGCCAGTTTGAATTCTGTTCTGCACGGGGTAAGTAAAACCGAAGGGGTTGTGTTGGTGCCATGACCCAGATGGCAGTAAAGTTTAGGGAGGTGATGGTATAGTAGCTAGTGATTTTGAGTTGTGCGAGTAAAATTCATTTTTCTGGTCTCAGGAGGCACACTAGAATCTGACACTGTGGTCTTTAGGGTCTTTATTAGTGCACCCAGCTTTGAAGCCATACTGGTGTGAATCTTGCTCAGAGTGGTTCAATAGAACCAGAAAGATTACAGAAAATATCACATCTTAAATTTGATAAATAACGTTAAAGTGTTGATTTACTTTAAATAGAAAATATGTTGATTGATCAACATTTTGGAGTGTATAGGATTTAAAAAAAAAGCAATTTTAAAGCAAATATTTCAGCCATACCAATGTTGGTAGAAAGGGTTTTCATGCATTAGAGACTATAGTAAAGATTTATTTTCCTGCATAGACTAGATTTTGTGTTGCTCGTTTTCTATGTAAACACATTACACTATTTTTTTTGACAAAGGCGTAGTTCACCTCAAAATGGAAATTTACAGTTTTACTAACCTTCAAGTGCTTTAAAACATTTAAAAAGCACCTATTTTGCCCTTTTTTCAAGATTTAATACAAGTTATTTGTGTCTCCAGAAAGTGTCGATATGATTTCAGCTCAAAACACCCAGCAGATTATTTATTATTCTTTTCAGAAAATTAGATTAGAACACAATGTAACTGTTTTTATTGCCTGTGCCTTCAATGCTTTCCTCGCCCACCTGTCAGATTGTGCGTCAATCTCTGCCTGGCCTGTGTCAGATAAACAGCACAGTGACATATTTATTGTGAAGTAATTCGAGCCATTCTGCGATGATGAGTCACACACAGTCATTGCAAAGTTCACGCACATACAGACAAACACACACACACACACAAGTGCGTGTTTAACTTTGCACTGTTTTTGCATGGCAAATGTGACAGGATACAAGTTGATATCCACTGCTGTATAAATATCCGTTATGTTAATGTACAAAATAAACCTGATTTAACATCCACAAACCGGAATTGAAGCATCTTCTTTTATAATTGTACTGACATGCGGCTGCGGTGAAAAAGACGGTACAATCTCTGTAATTCATTACAAACATGCACTGATTTAAAAATGTTTAAACTTGTAAAACTCATTCTTGATCACATTTGATGCTGATTGATGATCACAGAGTGCTGAACAGATCTTTTAATCCCAGTTGCTTTGCGCATGTCCTGTCTTATTGATATTATTATATGCGTTACTATGAGGACATGTTAATACGTGGCTGTCAATCAATTCGGTGGGGGGAAACCACACTCCTACTTCACGTTGCGGTCAGCCTCAAAATGGGAGGGATTTGGATCCTATTTTAACGTCAGGACATTAAAAAAAGATACTTATTGTGTTTATATCACTGCAGCATGACAGTGGACACACTATACATACACACAGTTCTGTCCAAACAGCTTACAAAAAACGATTTTCATCATAGGTGCCCTTTAAAGTTTATTTATTATGCTTAACCTGAAAGAAGACATCTTAAAAAACTGGTAACTCTTAAACTTTCCAGGAAAAGTAAATACTGTGCAATTCAGCAGTTACCTGTTTCCAGCTTTCTTCTCAATATATTCTTAAGTTTATCATAAAACAGAAAGTCAAATTGGTTTGGAATAAGTGAAGGTTGATTAAATGATGACAGAATTTTCAGCTTTGGGTGACGCATCCCTTTAAGTTGACCTTAACCTCCCCTCTTTGACTTGTCTTTACATGATTTCCAAAAAATCCCCATTCACAATGTCCTGCTTATTTGAAATAATGTAAATACAAATGCATTTCAGGTACAGTAAATGTTACATGCAGTGTGTGTTATTATTGCCAGGTTCTGTGTAGTTTTGTAATTTAGTCAAATTAAAAAAAGTTACTGTAGAATTATTAGAAATATAGTCTATATTAGAAATGCAATTTTCAGTATAGTTGAACCGATTCCACTATACATTTAGACAGCAAATGTCAACCTCACAAATCAGTGCTTACGGACAGGCATTTGATCTAAGGAGAATCTAAGCATGCTTGTAGATGCTAGACTGTAGACATCTCTGGGTTCAAACAGAATATAGATTGGTGGAGGCCCCCAGAGTTCTGGAGCCACATGTTGCTTTCCAAATCCCTTTCTAGCGCATGGATGCAGTCGATGTCAGGGGGGACTCGGGTACGTGAGGAAGGTGGTAATTGAAGCAATCTGTTCCCACGGCCTGCAGAGGACTGGGCTCCAAAGACTGGCAGTGTGTTTGGGGTCAGAACCAAGAAACATTGTCTTATGTTTCTTTGAGCTCTATTAGGGATCTGCAGGCCTCTGGTTGATGAGCTGAAACTCTCAGGCTGCCTGTACTGTATGACTGATTGGGTCCTTAAGATATTGCATTGCTATGTGAAAAGCCATCTTGAATTGACATTGATACTTTAGTGTTCTCTCAACTTACTGTAGAAATAATGTCAAGTTCACCTAATAGTCTCTTTCAGTGGTTAAATTGTTTTTATTTTCAAGCAATTCTAAAGTCAAAAACACTGTGACTCTTCATATATATTTTTCACAGATTGTTGTTTTAGGATATTTTGGGAACACATGTAACTTTCTAGTTTTTAGAGTCACCTCTACAACCAATTAAACTCATTACATAACTCACTCTTTTTAGTGACTCTCTGGAGTAGACTAGCAGTATAACTAATAAAATAATTAAGCTAATGAAACTGGATTGTTGGTACACCTTACTAGTACCGGGTTGGACTCGTTTTGCCTTCAGAACTGCCTTAATCCTTTGTGGCATGTAGATTCAACAAGGTACTGGACATATTCCTCAGAGATTCCATATTGACATAATAGCATCTTGCTGCAGATTTGTCGGCTGTACATCCATGATGCAAATCTCCCATTCCATTACATCCCAAAGGTCCTCTATTGGATTGAGTTCTGGTGACTGTGCAGGACTTTTAAGTACAGTGAACTCACTGTCATGTTCTAAAAACCAGTCTAAGATGATTCGCACTTTATGACATGGCGCGTTATCCTGCTGAAAGTAGCCATCAGAAGATGGGTACACTGTGGTCATAAAGGGATGGACAAGCAACAATACTCAGGTAGCCTGTGGCCTTGACAAGATGCTCAATTGGTACTAATAGGCCCAAAATGTGCCAAGAAAATATCCCTCAGATTATTTTGTAAGATAATTATTTTAATGTGTGATATTATTAAATAGTGGTCATAAACAATTATTTTCTCAATCCAAATGAGTAGCTGCTTAAGCATGGAACAATTATTTCATGTCTATGTCCATAGTCCATGTCACGACTTAAAAACCAGAAAAATGCTGAATAAAATGATCTTTTCAAAAGTTGTCATGGCTAAAATATCTGTTCTCTTTACAGTACTACAACTGGACTGGCTTTAAGGATGTTTTCCTGTCACATATTACACATGCATTATATAAAGGTTGATGTATTTACATGCTGGGTAATAGGCATGTTTTCTCAGATGAGAGCAGAGGGCTTAACTTATTTACAGAAACACATGTTGTTGGCATATTGAGCACAGTGGTGTAAAGTAACAAATTATAAATACTCAAATTACAGTTATTGTGTATTTTTTCAAAAAGATTGCAATTTACTAAGTAGTTTAAAATGTTTCCTGGATGTTTTTTTCTTCAACCAGAAGCCACTACTTTATTTGTTTAGTTTATGTTTATTATAGGTGGCACTTTGGCTCAGTGGTTATTACTGTCACCTCACAGCAAGAAGGTCGCTGGTTCAAGTCCCGGCTGGGCCAGTTGGCATTTCTGTGTGGAGTTTGCATCTCCCCATGTTTGTGTGGGTTTTCTCCAGAAGCTCCTGTTTCCCCCAGAGTCCAAAGGCATGCAATATAAATGATTTAAATTAACTAAATTGGCTGTAGTCTATGAGTGTACTTGTTAATGAGTGTGTATGGGTGTTTTCCAGTACTGGGTTGCAGCTGGAAGGGCATCCATTGCATAAACCATATGCTGGAATAGTAGGTTGTTCATTCCACTGTGGCGACCTCTGAAATAGACACTAAGCTGAAAGAAAATTTATGAAAGTTCATTATTGTGATTGACCAAGTAGAATAATCAGTCCAGTGAAATCAGTCACATGACACTAATAGCTTGTTAGTCAGGTCCAAAGTGAATAACTTAGACAGTTCTCATGGAGTTACTGAATCTTTTAAAGACACGTGTCACACCCCTGCATTGTAAATATGTTAAAAATCAAAGCAAACAGATGACAATTTTGGCAACCCAGTGGTTGGGGACCCCTGACGTATGTGATAACATATCGTTATAGATAGATTTTGCCCCTTAAGTTATAGAGATTATGCTCCTCATGTTAAGCATCGACCTGTTTTCTATCGGCTTATTATAGGTGATTATAATGTGTTCTCACATCAGATTAATCTCAAATTTTCACATTTATAGTTTGTGAATAGCAAATAATTAAATGTACACTTAGAAACACCTTTACAAGAAGATGACACTGATGTAAGCTATATTTTATAAATGCATAATTTATAATCCAATAACTTCCATTTCGATAGGGAACCTGAACTGGCTCGGTTTGTCTTCCTCATCCTATTTAAGTAATGCTTTGTCTTCAAGGCACTCTCTTTAAAATATCATTCTGAATTCTCATCCCCAGCATTTCCATATACAATTACAACAGCTGAACAAACTATCTCATTAAACTTAAGAGATATCACATGCTTAAAGTATCACTCTACCCAAGGTTTAAGTGTGGTTTTATCACCCATATTAGAATACATGTTAGCGTAAGGCCTTCCTGCAACTCATCGTCTGATAATCCTTAACCTGCTAGTGTCTATCTGATTTAAATTGCCAAGGATAATGTGATAATCTTGTCAGGGAGAAATCAGGCATTCAGCACACTCCAGAGCCGAGGAGTAGGAGGGAGTGCGCGGGGGAAGAAAAAAAAGTCAGGCAGGTCTCAGGTGATCTCCACAGAAGTGTTAACTCATGTAATAGAACAGGGCCATGCTCCTTCAGCCGTAACACAGCATACATAAATGGCCACATAAATCCTACATTCATATCGGAGTCAATGGACTCCCATCACACAGGCTTGGACAGAGGCATTACATTTTCCAGCTCGTTTAAACATTTTGCACTTTTTTTTTCTTTTCTGAATTAGACATGCTTTGTTGCTGGAGACACATCCACAGAGGAGGACTAAGTGTGATGGGTCTAATTTAAGCTGCTGAGAAAGGTGTGATCATGTTGTGAAACAGTCCATCTGTCTCCCTCTGTACTCATTGATTGTTTCAGTGCTTCCTTTACTGTGTTGCGGCTAATGCTGTCTGTGAATTTCAGAGGGTGAAAATTAATAAATAGTACTTGTAACTCCCCCCCCCCCCCCCCCCCCCCCCCAAAAAAAAATCAGTTTAAGACACCGTTAAATATGATTTGCCCTTCCTTGCCATAAATGAATAGCTGAGCCATAAACAGAAATCCAAACCATTATCTTTCCTCAATGACAGTTGAAGGAGGCTTCCTCATCAAAGCTTTTTAATTAGATCAAATTACGGGCAGCGAGAGCCTGAGCCCTTCTTGAGTTCATGAAGCCTAACTTTCAAATCACTTCTAATAAGACCTCCGTGCTGCCTGACAAAGGGATCATACAGTAACTTTGAAAACACTGACATTTGATGGCAGAATTTTCAAACTTTGATTGAAAACCATCTGTCAAAAGATAGATCATAGTCTACAGCTATTTATGAAGGTGACTGGCTTTATAGCTGATAACGGTTTCTTTGTGTGATCCTTTTGACCATGCAATGCTTTGCTTGTAAAGATTACGATACCTGTGCCTAAGTGAATGTACTTTTAGTCTCAAATACATGAGATCAAAGCAAGTATGATTCAGCAATTCAATAAATTTCAAATGTACAAAATTAAGCCAGAGAGAATTGAAAAGGACAGTCTCTCTCTTTCCACTGAATTGTATTCCTACTCTGATGAATGTGGGATACAGAAAGCACAGTTTAAAGGCTTTTGCATGATAAATGTGTTTAAACGATGCAAATGTATTGTGCAGTAACTTTCTTAAAACAAAACAATAGGTTTCTATTCACAGCGAGTTATTTTCCCCTACCTGTATGCAAATTGCTGTTCCTGTCACCCTGTGATGAAATGGGCCATTCAGCTAGATTTGAGCTTTAGGTCAGGTGCCTAAAGTTGCAGTTGTACATACATAAGAGTGAGAATGGTGGTGGTATAGCACAGAAAAAGTGACAAGATACATTTAGTATGTAAGGGAAAATAGTCTGGATGAGTGTCAAACAGGGCAGGCTCCCTGAATATCCATTGCTGTGGTTAGATTGCATGCTAGCATTAGGCAATCAAACATTTATGTGGATTTTTGGAATTCCATAGTTTTAAGTTTCTTGAACCTCAATCTCTTAAAAGCAACCCAAAGATGATCTGCAAGACCTGCTCACTTGAAGTCTAAGGGCCCCTATCATACCCAGCGCAATACCTGTTTTGAGCAATTTGTTGCTATTTTCAGACCACTGCAACCCTAATTGTCTTGTGTTGTGCCAAATTGTTTAAATACGGAATAAATTTGCACCTTTTTTTGAACTTTTTTTGAATGGGTGTTCAGGTGTGTTAAGGCGCATTGTTGGGATGTTGCTAATTTTAAGGAATAATTTTGAGGAATAGACTGCACAATTGACCAGTCCAGCGCAGAGTGCGTTAGTTGTGCACCTTAAACGCTTACACATTGCTTAATACACACAGGATTTACAGCAATATGCAAATATGTTTAGTTTGCTTTTGTATAATATTACTATTATTAGCAATATTATTTATTATATGCATATTTATATTTGTTTTAGTAAAAACATGCTTAGATTTGTTTACCTGTCGGGTTTTGGATATATGGGGCGTAGGACGTGTGTTTGGATATAACTTTTTTACCACACTTCATTATTATTGTTCATTTATTAGCTCATTTATTATCCAGCACATATTTTGCTCAGCGGATGCCCTTTTAGCTGCAATCCAACAGTGGGAAACACCCACACACTCTTGCACACACTAACATACACTACAGCCAATTTAGCTTATTCAATTTACCTGTTCCGCATGTCTTGGGGGACTCTGGGGGAAACCGGAGCACCCGGAGGAATCCCATGCAAAATGGGAAGAACAGGCAAACTCCACACAGAAATTCCAACTGACCCGGCCGGGGCTCGAATCAGCGACATTCTTGCTGTGAGTCGATTGTGCTACCCACTGTGCCACCGTGTTGCTTGCTGGAAATTAGAACTAAATTTAGAAATAGTTTTAAACAAATCTTTGCGCTTAACAAACAAAATCAAATATGCAGGCTAATGGATGTCTTCAGTGGAGTGAGTACAACACCGTTTCCTTATATACGAAAGTATTGAGAAAAGTAAAGAGTGAAAGTAATGTAAAGAGAAAGAAAAGAGTTTAAATGGAGGAGGCTTGTTCTTTATCCTAGCGCTGCAGATGGTCTGTTTAACAGTTTTTTCGCTAATAAAGAGTTCAGTTTTTCCATATACCAAGTCCGCCATGTAAATAGCAAATGTGCCATGGTGCGACATAACTGACGCTTAAAGGGAATAGGAAATAAGACTCAGATTGGTTAATGCACGTTGTTCTCAAAACACACCCATAACTTATTAAGACAATAAGCACAACCCTGTTAGACCATGTGCCACATCGTGTTGCAATAAAGTTTAGTAAATTACTTTGATATATTTTAAATTTACCTTTTTTTATATGTGGTATTATGTTTTTTGAAAAGAAACCATACTGTGACCTTTCTTCCGGAGTGCTGAACAAAAATCTTTTACAATTAAAATATATTTTTTTGTGTTCCACAAAAGAAATAAAGTGATACAGGTTTGGAAAAACATGGAGTTGAATAAATGATGACAATATTAACGTTTCTTTAAAAAGGCACACCTTCTCATCAGTTTGGACAAAGTGTAGTTTGCAAGAAAACAGTAAGATGGTGTAGGAGTAAAACCTGAGGTGCATGTGTTAAAATATGTGGCACTCTTGGCCCATGCTAAGTTGTAAGCTTCAACATATGGGTAACGGCTGGAGTATTGCTGCAGTTGGCATGTGCCTTGTCACTTAGAATAAAAAATGCACGTGTGGTCGCATGCTGTCAGTGGATCAGTGTGCTGCTTTTGTGGTGAGCAATGGTACGGGGAGTTAAAAAGGAAGCCAGCATCCAAATGAGGCCAGCGCTCTGGTATCTCTGAGCTCAGTAGAGGGGACAGAGCCAGGGGTGAAGGAGATGTTCCTAAGCTGAGCGCCACTGTGGTCATCATTCACACTTACCCTGCTGACAGTACACCATGGCAGGGCTACTTATCTCGTCCTTGCCAAAGAGAGAAAGTGAGTTCTGCTAATGTCCTGCACAATTATCACATGCCAAAGTAATAAGGGTCCACCTTCCTCTTCCGTCCTTTGGGTGTAATTGCTGGCAGTCATGTATCTATTCACACCTATAGGTAGCATCTTTTTCATTCATTTAAAGGTTTGGTTTAGAGATAATGATGAGGAAGTAATCTGCCTAAGCAAAAATGGAAAAATCATGCTGAGGTTGCTTCAAAAGCCTTGCCAATGGATCTGGGGAAGGGATGAGGTTCTCCATCTGCACTAAGAAGATATGTCAGGAGTGAAATTAGGTCTCTCCCAGAAAAACCTGGGTTGCCTTCTTAACTGAATTGCCTGGTGCTAGTCAACTCACTCAAGGCAGCGTGCCTTATAATGAAAGCCAAGACATTGTGCTTGCCATCTTGGTTAATGAAATTCAAAGGTCTCCATGGTTCTGTCTGGTGCCTTTCAATATGCTTCAACAATTTTTTATGCTTCAGTCAGATCATGTACATAAGTCTTTGAAATATGCATATGTGTTATATCTTTAATGATAATGATTGGATAAAGATGGCTACTGGCAACAGTCCAATGGTAAACAGTATAGTACATTCGGCCTATGTGGGATCTGAAGACAATCAAGGAGAGCTGGAAGATTGGCTCCATTGTCATATTAATGAAAACCCTCTCACCCATAAACAGTGAGCTGTCATCAATTATAAATCTTCGGGCTCATTCAACTTTGTGGTTTGCAGAGGCGGAGCTAGGAAAAATGAATGTGAATG
>CAIGQZ010033176.1:120543-165014 GCA_903798205.1 Danio tinwini
GCTACGTTTTCAGAATGAGCCTGGGTTGCAGAAAGATGACCAAAGTCTCAATATTTCCTGACCTGATATTTAATTTTTTATGGTTTTGACAGGAAAAGCTGTTATACAGTAGCACGAGTGCATTGCCAAATGTTATTAAGTGCACTGATATGCTCTGTTTATGGAGGATGAGCCACTGTTTTATTTCATAAAGCCTGTTCTTCCAGCTGTAAGTGTTTCAAAACGCTAATCTAGCGTGAAGGGTCATTCCAGCGATATTCGAAGAAAGCTTATTACATTCCCACTGTTTCTGAGCCATACAAGTATAATTGTTAGATCAATCAAGAAGGGGAAAGTTGTAGCCCATGCATACAATTTTACAGCATATATAGTCAGCGTGACTGGAATTAATTCTTTAAATGAATTGATTTTTTTTTCTGGAAACACTACATTCATCTTCGAATACAATCTCTTATTCTGCTGAACACATAAGGAGCAATTTCACAATGTATATTTACTTTCTGTGAGGGAATATCCAACGAAGTGAAATTGGATATTTAACCTCCCCTTCTTGCAGCAGCACAGAGCAAGGAAGCCACTTTGTGCCATTTTTCTCTTGGTCAGTCACTCATTTTGTAATAGTTCCTCAAACAGCAGGTTTGAAATTTGGAGGCTAAAGCACACTTACTGTATTTGGAGAGAACAGATGATGTGTGCGGCTAGTGTGACCTTTAAAATCTGTTTCATTAGCCCTAACAAGACATTGGAGCAGTCAAGGGTAAGCACGGTAATCTCTTTTCCGCCACCTCTGCTTCCAGGTATGGAGTCTCAAAGTTTGTTCCAGTGACCTCTTGATTCCCAGCAGTCAGAATGTGACTGTGAAAATACATTCACATTCAGCTGACTGTAAGCAAAGTTTGTCAGCTTTGTCCACGAAAAGCTGTTATTTTGGTGAAACAAAAGGGTGAACAGCAGGCTAGTGAAAGCTACTGGTGTTCAATCATGAAATGAATGGCTCGCATTGCGATCTGCTGCCGAATTTCATCCTGTCAGTATGATCCCTGATCCTTTGGTGCTATAAACACATTAGAGGGCTGCTGTTGGCCATTCATGTGCAGTAACTGTTATCCCTTTGACAAAATAAGCAGAGGCAGTTAGCCGTAGGAGTAAGTCCCATAATGCGCAAAAGCACAGTCTGTATTTTCTGTAAAATAGATGAGGGAACAATACACATTAAATGCAGGTAAATGACCATATGCTGAGCATGCCCTTTTTAAAGTTTGGCATCAATTAATAGCAAAATAAAATGGGATTCTGCAAAAAAAAAAATCCCAATAATTAGAGCTTGCAACAATTGTGCTTTTTTCCTCCTTGAACAAAACATCAGCAATACAAATATAGAGCTCTGGTAAGCTTTTTGTTGTGCTGCAGTTAAAAGCGAAGCAGGCGAAATTCAAATGAACTCTTTAGGGGATGATGGGCTGTGTACTGAGACTTTCAGCCTCTTTGAAGTTGCAAAGCAACGCTCACATGTTTATTGTTGACACTCACCGCAAAGCAGTTGCTACAGGTCATGCGTCTACCCAAACAACAAGCATGAATAATAACACAGAGTACCATCTGGGGCACTTCAAAGCATGCTTTTCAAATAAACGTTAACAATAAAGGTGTTTTGGGGTCACCTGTTGACGTTTTGACTGTGCAGATTAACTGCCGTCTATCCAGCGGTGGAGTTGTGATTTTGATTGAAGGAAACCTGCGTCTCTATATATGTCATTTTAGCGTGATTTGCACCAGAGAGGTTATTCTGTTATCCTGCGAGGTTCTTTGTATGCTGCAGACGAGTTGTTGCTTTGCACCCTCAGTGGGATGAGAGGACACAGGGGTGGCTTTGCATTAGTATGATCTAGGCACTGACACATTGTGCTTCCACCTGCACAACTTTACCTGCGGGCTGACACTCTCCTAGAGGCGAGCAAGTGACTGGTAAGCTCTCCATTCGATGTCGGCCCGTCTTGTGATCATGAAAGCAAAATGTATCCCTGAAAACCACCTTGCTGCTTCAGGGAAAGGCAGACTTTGGAGGTAGCTGTTGTTAAAAGTGCAGACAAGTGCTGCCTTTCTGAGTCGTGGTGTCCTTGAGAGCAAGGTTTGTTCTGCTGCTTTTATTGGCAGGAAAAGAGAATAGAGAAATATGGAAGAAGAATAGGTAGCATTTTAAGCGGGAATGTGGTGGCAAGGCTTTAGTATAATGGTCACAACTATATATCTTGTATTTACTTACTTAATTTTTTTTCTCTTAGAACAGTGTTGGTATTGTTGCTTTAAAGGCACAGTTTACCCAAAAATGGAAATGATCTAATTTACTCTTACATGTGGTTTTAAACAGGTATCAGTTTCTACTTTTCAAAAATACTTTGAAAAATGCTGGTGGCTAGGACCTATCGACTTTCATAGGAAAAAATTACTGTGGAACAATGGGATTCAGCAGGATAGCACTCCTTCTAATACTTCAGCTTCCACATCAAAGTTCCTGAAAGCAAAGAAGGTCAAGGTGCTCCAGGATTGGCCAGCCCAGTCACCAGACATAAACAATATGGAGCATGTCTGGGGTAATGGAAGCATTAAATATGACTATAAAGAATCTTGATGAACTCTGGGAGTCGTGCAATAATGCTTTCTTTGCCATTCCAAATGACTTTATTAATTATTAGGCATTTGAGTCATTGCATGTATGGATGCCGTCGTCCAAGTTCATGGGGTCATGGACAATATTAATTATTTTACCATTGCAACATTACCTTATGTTCTATACTGTATATTATTTATGTTAAGTGACAAGACTTTTGTCTAAGCAAAGTCAGACCTTATTGTCCTAATTACATAATTAAAAATCAAGGCATGAATATAATTGTAATCTAGAGGCATTTGTCTTTCATATGAGCCACTTCTGATAATAATTGATCAACTAGAAGTCAAGTTATTATTGTTGTTCCTAAAACTTGGACAGGCGGAAAGTCTTTTGTCAGGTAGTATATGTAATCATTCACTAAACTATCCCCTTAAACTATTGTGCTATAAACTAAAATATCATAACTCATTATAAATTGTGACTAATTAATGTACACATATTATATTGTTTTTATCTGCACTGATTAGACTTTCTTTGTAAAATAGAATAAAAAAGTCTAATAATATTACTTTGGAAGCAAAAGTGCATGAAACATTTAAATTCTTGTTTCATTATTTTTTTTTTCTCCCCCGCTGGCCTTTTATTTGTTTTTAACCATAAGTTACAGTAGATTTAACTACATTTATGAGTACAACTGCATTTCACTGACCTCATCACATGCAGAATTTAGTTTTATGTTTTTGTGTTTTGTAAAAATTTTGTTACTAATAACACAAAATAAAAATTAAATAAATTCAGAGAATACATCAAATTAAGGTGTGATGCCCAAGGCAAAACTTTCTTTCTTTGCAAGCTTTAAACTGCAAGTAAAAATAATAATAAAAAAAAAACTTTTATGGATTATTTTTAATGGTGAAATATAGTACACTGTACATGTTCAGTCTGTAGACATGTGTGAGACATGACCCTCTAAACCAGGGGTCTTCAGCCTATTTAATTTCTTACATTTTAAAGACTAAATGCGACTTAGAGCTTCTAGTGTCACGGTCACCGTTTCTTTCAAATGTATTAAATAATATAAAAATATTAATTGAAAGGAATAAATTAAAGAATACAGTTATTTTGTAAAATAAAATACTTTAGTTGTCATCACAAAGAAAAAACAACTGTAGTTGTAAGTTTTTTTAAAGCTTGCGTTGCCAGGTTTTTAATTAAGTAGTGTCTTGGCCATATCATTTTATTAAACGTGTATATCATGTTTATTTGATCAACATTACAATGTAGACTAAATATAGAAAGTCCTACAGAAAAGAATGGGAAAGCAAAATGTGACAGTACAGAGATTTTGAGAAACTACATAAATGGAGATTATTTTCACTCTGCCTGGACATCAAAGAACAAAAATGGTGTCTATGATTTGTAATCGAATATGTTTTTGCCCCACCTTTCTATCTCCATATGGACAATTTCAACAAATAGGCTCTTTCTGAAAACGTACCCCTATACACATGTCTGGAGATTGCGAATTATGTAGCCAAGAGTATGCATGTCAGCATTCAGTCTTTAAAACAAATGCTACGGGGTGGTATGATGCTGTTTCTTTTTTGTTCTTACTAGCTGATCCCTTAACTCCATATGGACGGCTTTTCCGCTGTTACCAGTTTGCCTAGTGGCTCAACACATACGTCGACAGACTTGTATTTTACTGGATTGCTTTTGAAATCACTCTCGGTTGGGTTTAGGGAAGGAAAAGGGTGGGTCAGTCACTGGACAGCAGCCTCTGGTGGATTTACGTGAGAACAGCAGGCGCGAATGGCACTCGCAAGTGAAATTTGAGTTCTCAAAAAGCATACACAGCGGCCTCTGGTGGATTTGCAAAAAACAAAAACTGCAAAAAAAAAAAAAACATACCTCTTGGGATGTATTTGTTGCTCTCCAGAATTGTATATAGGGGTACATTTTTGCTCAGTAGTTTTTGCTCAGTAGCTTACCATTTGAGTTTGAGTCCAGTAAAGCATTGTTCCACAAAACAGATAAAAGCAATGTAAAATCAAGGTATTATTGTGTGTTTGTGGTG
Source organism: Danio tinwini (assembly GCA_903798205.1). Classification (NCBI taxonomy): domain Eukaryota; kingdom Metazoa; phylum Chordata; class Actinopteri; order Cypriniformes; family Danionidae; genus Danio; species Danio tinwini. Next base: position 125,232 of record CAIGQZ010033176.1, read on the forward strand.
CACTTTTTAACATTTGGTTTAGGTCAGCGATTTGTTAGGTGATCTGTATGACAAAGCTCCCCCTCTCGTGGTTGTGTATAAAATGTAGACAGCACCTTCTAGTGGACTTGTCATTTGAAGCATGCAAACAAAGCATAGCCAGAGCAACATATTTTACTTTTCACAAAAATGTAGTATGACACACGTATTTCCAATGAGCCTGGGCTGCAAAATAAAAACAGGAAAGATGACAGACACGATTTGGTACAATTTCCATAATACACACTTGGGAGCAGCTGGAACTCTATACATAAACAGACAAGGCAAAACATAACAAAACATCAAACTAGTTTTACAGTCAATGAATGTCAAACACTTTCTATTTCAGGTCACGCTACAAAACACGCCTTGACCTTTTTCATCTTTCCTCATATCACCCATTTATTGGTGAATTTATTCAAATTGCCTTTTCTTCCCAAGATGAAAAGGATCAGTGTTTAAAAAAATTCAAATTTCTGAATATGCAGAGGGGGATTTGCTCCATACATCAGCTGTGCTTGCAAAGGACAGACTACTGTTGAAGCAAAAACCGCTGTCGGCAGAGAATAATGCAAACTTAATTACCACCAGCTAATAACTTCAGGCAATCAAAACCTACTCAGCAGCAAGACTCCATCTAATTGTCAAGACAACTAAAACCTTTTGTCTTCCATTTAGCATGAGGCTAAGCAGGACCTCCAGGCCTTTAAATTTCTCCTAACTGGTGTGACTGGTGTGATAAGAGTGGCTGTGATGACTGTGGCTCGGTGGCTTTATTCTGTCGCCCGTCTGCTCAGAATGACTAATTGCGGTGGAATGTGAACACGCTGGAGATGAAATGTGTACGGCTAATCCAATCATCTCCAGTAAAGCTGCAGGAAAATGAGGACTGAAGAGATACTCGGAGCCGGAAAGAGAAGGCACGTGTGCTTGTGTGTGTGTTCTTCGGATCATTTCTTATAGAAAAACCCATTTTTTATCATTAGACTTACCTAGTCATTTGCAAGGCATTAGTCTGCTGTTTAAATGCTCGGCTGGTGTGACTCACTGCAAGATGCAGACTTTTAATGATGCTGTTGTTGGACCACAGACGTTACGTCACTGGGCATTTAGGGACCACTGATCAGCTTTCTGCTCTCTTTGCTTTTTATAAACATTGAGGTTCAGTGCTTTTGAGAGTATTTACTCTCTTCTTCTTCTCACCTAAAGGGTCTGGTTTGGGCTGGCACTCAACCATACTATAAGGTACTGTAGAACTAAATTATGTAGAGAAAAAGCTTATCTTTTGACATTCTTTCTTCTTTTTTTAAATGCTACATTTTAATATATATTATAGTCAATAGTTTGTTATCAAGGCTGTCACAAGTATGAAACGTTCAATATTGTAATATGAAAGAATGCAATATATTATCCAAACAGCATTTATGGTGGATTTCTAAAGGATTTACAAAGTATAGTCCTCACTTTAGACTAGGTCACAAAAATGTAGCACAGACTCATTGTGAAAACGTACCCTCGTATACATTTCTGGAGAGCGCAAATTATGAAACCAAAGTTGTGTTAGGCTGCATTTTGTCTTTAAAATTAATTCTACAGGGCGGTATAATGCCACAAATGGCTTCGGTTTCTTTTTGAGCTACCAGCTATCCTCTTCCTCCCATGTGAACGGCTTTTCTGCTGTTACCAGTTTCGCCATATACATCAGCGGACTTGAGATACAAAGATAAGTTGACTGTGAAAACGGAGTTTGAGTCCGGCGAATAACATTTCCAGAAAGCAAGTAAAACAAAAGGCAAAAAAATAAACAAGTAAATAACAGGGTGAGGACATGGTAAGATCTGAAATTCTAAGGACTTTTTATTTTCTGGATTGCTGTTGAAAACACAATCGGTTGGGGTTAGGGAAGGGGAATCAGTCGGTCGATCAGTTACTAAGTCAGTCATTTGATAGCGGCCTCTGGTGGATTTACGTGAGAGGCGCTAATGGCACTCGTGTGACAAATTTGAGACCTGAATAAGTGTACACAGCGGCCTCTAGATTTGCAAAAACTAAAACTCCTCCTGGGATGTATTTCGTGTTCTCCAGAAATGTATAAAGGGGCACATATCAGTAATGAGCCTGGGTTGTGACAATGCATCAAGTTGTGTTAATAAAGCATTTATTATCATTCAGAGTAACTATTACTAAATGCCTGAATAATAAATATATAAATGCTAATTTGAATGGTTTATTTATAATTTACTAACTCATTCTGAATGATCTGAATAAAAAAAAACACACACTTAAATAACTGGTTTGTATATAATTAAATACTTAATTTAGTAATGAAAACTTTGTCATTAACAAAGAAAATACAATCATTATGCAATACAGTCAAACACAAGCATTTGTAGCTGCATTTACATACAATACTGCTTACTAATGTCTATTAATGTAGAGTTAATGCTTGACAATTGATGAATTAATTATTTGATAATGCTTAATAAATAGCGTGCTGTTATTATATTATTGTTACCATTTACTTCATGGTTTCCGCTACATTCATTCCTCCATGGCGGGGCGCCACACCAAAATCCATCCCGCCACGGCTACTTTACAGCTTCTCATTTAAAACATTCAGTCGTTGTTGTTTTTTTAATAGCGGGTTATAATCGCACCAAAACATATTAAAAAGTGAGTGAATTATAACAGCGCAAACTTTTCTGTAATCGTAGTAATGCTGTGTGTTATTTGTTTAACACTTTAAGGTGACTGACTCACTGACTGACAGGTGCGTGAAGCGTGAGGCTAGCAAACACAACGTAGCTTCCATAATTCTACTTTATAGATAAAGGTCTATGGCTCTGCATATAATGACCTTATCTTGCTGGTGTTTATGGCCGTTTCACTTTACTTCAGGACACATTAATGCCGCTCTGTAGGTCTATTGGAGACATTCATATATATTCCTAGCAAATCTAATAAATGCTGAAGACATACTTGTTACATAAATGCACTAAATTGCACTTCAGCAGTGTTTATCTTTTAAAGCGCACAATAAATTTGCACTTAAGCAGTGTATATTTGAGGGCATGCAAGAAGTTTTGTGCACAAACAGAGGAAATCGGCACTCAAGCAAAGAGATTTACATAAATGCGATCTCGACTTCTAATACTGCGCTCACGATGTTTGTCATTGCAATAACACCATATGTAGTTGGTAGATCTGTGTAAAAAGCCTGCCGCCACAGTTGGAAAAAATCCTAGAGGAAACACTGTAGTTAGACAATTATCATACATAAAAATAAAAATATAAAGTGCAGGTTGATAGAAAATAGTGCAGTGAAATACCGATACAGCACTAAAAATGTACTCAAGTAATATAAAAAAAAAAAATTAACTACTAAGTTAAGTACACTTCGTGAGAAAACTACTGACAGTCATTTGAACATTTGCAATTAGTTACTTTACACAACTGCATCAAAAAAACAGACTTTACTTGAATGGGAGATAATAAAAAAAATCAAATTTGAAGCCACTTGAAAGTGTAAAATACTATCATGCAGACTAAACTAAAATAAACAAAATGTTTTCAATTCATGCATATTTCTGTAGCACTTGTACAATGTGGATTGTGTCAAAACAGCTTAACATGGAAGTTCTAGTAAATTGAAACAGTGTCAGTCCAGTTTTCAGAGTTGAAGTTAAGTTCAGTTCAGTTCAGTGTGGTTTAATTTTCACTGCTGAAAGTCGAAACAGCGAAGAGCAAATCTATCGATGCACAGCTCCACAAGTCCCAAACTAAACAACCCATGAGCGACAGTGGTGAGGAACAAACTTCACCAATCGCCAAAAGTGAAGGAAGAAAAAAACCTTGAGAGAAACCAGGCTCAGTTGGGCATGACCATTTCTCCTCTGGCCAAACTTCTTTTACTGAGCTGCAGTCTCTGCGTCAGAACTAAACTAAAATAAAAAAAAAAAAATCTGTTTTTTTGGATACTGTGAAAATTGGTACATTTTCAGGCTAAACTAAACTACATTTAATTAAAAGCATTACATTTTGAAGGCTATTGGAAGTATGAAGTAGACTAATTCACTCATGACTGTCTTACTTAACAAGCACATTTTGTAAATGTCATTTATCTTTTTTTTCTTTTTAACATTTGATTTTTGAACTAAAATAGGTTCAAGCATTTGTTCCTCTTGGATGGCGATACATGTGAAGAGAGACAATCAATGAAGAGAAAAACATAGCATGGCTCTATTCATCATCCACAGTTCGACGCATCCGTTGAAGGTGTGGAAGTCTACATGGACACTTTGTTTGTATGTCAGACTCTACCTAGAAAAAAGTTCAAAGCATTTGGCAGTTTCTGAAAGCTTTGAGACATGAGGCTCGGAAGACAAAAGGGGATCAGAAACCACTTTAAAAAATGGTGTCAGGAAAAAATCAATACTTAGTGCAAAGAAACACAAACGTTGCTACATATCAAAGTGAATGGCTGTATAAACCTTTATTCGCTTTAAACCAAAACAAAACAGCGACCCAGTATCATCATACTGTACATCGTGACCATAAGTTCTGAAGGACGTTCTCAATTTGAAAAATAAGGCAAAATGTGTTGCCAATTTATTTACAAAGGAAAGGATTTAATTTGCCCTAGAAAAAAAAAAATATATATATATATATATGCGATCGCCTGTGCTCATTTTACATTCTAATAAAGCTTAATCACAGCAGATTAGATGTGGTGTAGTAGCAAATTTAATTTGTTCTCATCAACATTCATATCTGTGATAATATAATCATCTGAATTAGATATTACTGCGAATACTCATTAATGCTTTTTAATAAGGCAGGCTGGTTTCTTTACAATCAAAGACTGTAATTACTGAAAGTGATACTATTGCTAGAAATGACGTTAGACATTAAATGTAGAAACACCTGTGATTCATTGATTATGTTATAAAACAGGAAAACAGGTAAGAAGTAAATGCTGCTGAGTACTAATCACCCTGAATCCCCTATTACAGCTCTTAATTTTTTTACTGGATAATTAAAGGTCCTACACATGTACTATGTAGACTATAAGGCTCCTCAATATTAAACTTTCAGGTTTTGTTGTCAATTATTGAAGAAGATATAACTTATGTATTTTAACACTCTACTGTAGCATACTGCAGACATTCCTGTGTTGAATTAGCCAGAAATACTTGACTGCAGAAAACTCAAATAAGGAAATGTATTATAGTAGAATAAAGAAAATAATGTTACGATTTGTAATGCTTTGAAAAAAATATATCACTAAAAGCTGATGACAGTTGAAGTTCATCAAATCTGCCATATTTAAATAGTCAGACGAAACCTTTACTTGAAATGGCAGCACTGTGGTCAAGAAGAGATCAAGATGTTCCACTTTTTGAAAGATAAGGAGAGAGGCATGAGACAACCCAAAACTAAAAGATTTTTTTAGAAGTCACAGCAGTAGAAACAGTGCAACTATAGCTACAATTCCACCCACTTTAAGCAATACTTAACTGCAGTGGAAATGCAAACTGAGCCGAGCAAAACCGAACTAAAGTGAACTGCACATAACCTTCATTCTTTTTTTTTTAAGTAGAAATGTGTTACGTCTTAATGTTCCCGAATCAAACAATAGAACTATTTTTTAGCAATTGTTTGTTAAAATTATATGTGCCCTGTAACATCCAAGGTTGTAGGTGTAAAGATCTGTTAGCCCAATGACAAAACTCACATCATGGTCGAAGGTTAAATGCATGTAAGCCTTTTCTAGCACTTCTGAAAATAAATATTTTATTTGTTAAAATGTATTTATATATATATATTTTTAGCTCAGAATTTGTCTGCATTTTTAATTGTAAGAATGGATCACATTCCTCGTTTATATATCTGATATATTTATATATCGTTGTATATCCCATACTCTTTAGTTATTTGTTTATTAGGGACCAAACGCTGCTTCCCTGCCTGATCTCAAGAGGAAACGTAAGTATTTTACGTTTTGTCAGTTTAGTGGCTAATTCAGTTGTACGAAGAGTTCAGTTGTACGAAAATGTACGATTTTAAAAAGGAGGTGTGGCACCTAACCCCAACCGTCATTGAGTGATGAGCAGCTCATACTAATTTGTACAAATTAGTATCAAAAAGTTTTGAATTGCCGTGAGATTGCGTTGGAGTTAAATGATTAAAAGGTCTTCATGCTGCTGTGCCACACTGCTCCGTACAGTCAAATGTGCCTTAAAAATGCATAAAATTATGTCACAACATAATAATAATGCAGACTCCACCTAATCTACTGGATATAAACGATTTCAGGAGAATTCAGAATGAATCATAACTTAACACTTTATTTTGCAGATGAAAGTGTATTATACCAATTACAGAATCAAATAATAAAAAGCCAATTCAGGAATGTACAACATCAATTAGTCAAAGATAAGAAGTTAGAGATGGAAGTTAGAGACCCAAAAGTTAGAGATGGATTAAGTGCATTGCAGCATATAAGTCTCTTATGCAAAAGCTCAGAGACTCACACACTGCAACGGGGTATCCTGGCTACAAGATCTCAATGACGTTTTTGTACCTTTGCCTTAAATACTCAACTCCAAACAAGCAGCCATAAATTCAAGACAATAAAAGCTTCACAAAGACCCTTGTCTGGTGATGAGTTGATGTGTAAACCATTTTATCTGTAGTAAAGTAACTGGCAAAAATTCTTATCAAAGTCAAAACCCAAATTAACAGCTATAAGGGAAACTGTAAAATATTACTATGATATGTATACCACTTTGCCAGTCACACAGAGACATTTCAAATGAGACCAAACATGAAAGGGAAAAATTTAAGATTTACAAGTTACACCACATTGAGAACTTGGAGATTCTGTGTAGAGGAGTGTAAAGGCTGATTTATACTTTCACCTGGTGCTTTGTTGCGGACCTCCACTGACTGCGCGTGCACCTCACGAAGTGGATGAAGCTTTAATACTTGACGCATTCGCCGTTGTTATATTCTTTGAAATGACGGGGCGGTCAAAATAAACCCACCATAAAGTCAGACGGATAAACATAGAAGTAAGAAGTTTCCGGAACTATGTCATATCATTAATATCATTCAAGATTTTTAAACTAATTGCTTTTTTTTATTGTTTTTATAATATATTTTAATGATTATAAAGATTTTTATGATGATTTAAGATTTTTTAAATCAAACTTTGGTGCATCACTTGCCTTTATTCATATCTTGGACAGTTCTACCTATTAATGGCAAGACTGGGGCGACGCAGTGGCGCAGTAGGTAAATGGAGTAGCCTTACAACAATAAGGTCGCTGGTTCGAGTCTCGGCTGGGTCAGTTGGCCTTTCTGTGTGGAGTTTGCATGTTCTTGCTGCATTTGCTCAGGTTTCCCCCACAGTCCAAAGACATGCAGTACAGGTGAATTGGGTTAGCTAAATTGTCCATAGTGTATGAGTGAAAATGAGTGTGTGTGGATATTTCCCAGAGATGGGTTACAGCTTGAAGGGCATCCACTGCGTAAAATATGTGCTGGATAAGTTGGCGGTTCATTCCGCTGTGGCAACCCCAGATTAATAAAGGGACTAAGCCGAAAAGAAAATGAATGAATGAATTATGGCAAGAATAAAAGCAAAAGCACTTAATAATTGACACATTTCTGTCTGGCTAGTTTGTCTTCTACTTATGAGCTAAAAGGCAATAATGGTCCAACATTCCTGACCATTATCACCAATAAAGCCCTGAGAAATAGGCCATCAGTGTATTGTAAACCGATAGGTTCAAATATTCCTTTCCAGTTATCAAAGAAATAATTTAAATGTTTTACATTCAAAATTATGTTATATACATCAGGGGAAAAACATATTCTACAATATTTAAACCTCCTGTGTCTCCACTTTTGCCATGGCCTCTCTTTTTGGTTTTGACAAACTTATTCCTCAGGTTTGTTCAAAACTTTTACAAAAACGTTTCCCCTTTCTCATGGCTGTTGCAATTTCTAGCCAATACTTATTGGTCATCTGATTATCCCTATGATCACGCATGGACGGCTCATAAAGATGTCTGTACAGGCAGACCAGCTTCAGACAAAATCTCTTTAAAGTGATTCATATTGAACTCAAATCAAATGCGGCACCGCACAAACTATTTGCTCAAGTCTCAAAAAATTTTATGCACTCCGCCAGCTGGAATTATGTCACGTGCACCCAAAGCAAACTTCTGCAAACACATCGATGACACCACATTTGCCGCGCGACACAAGCGAACTAGCAAACTCATAGAGTATAAACCAGGCTTTAGTGACCTGCTCTGGTGGAGAAGGTAAATTAGAGGGCAGAGAGGGGGGCTCAGGGTGGGTGACTGAGACAGTTAAACCACTGGTGTTCTAGCTGATCTTCTTCTCAGATTAGAAGGTTTATTGATTTAGTTCTTGACAATTCGTGTAGTCTTACCTCATGGAATTCCACAACAGTTCTCAGAGTCTGATATTATGGCACCACTCTGGTCAAGAATAGGTCAAAATGTACCACTCTTTGAAAGACTAGGAGTGGGTCCATCGAGAGGGATGGGACAAACCAGAACTAAAAGGTTTTTCAGAAGTTGCAGCAGTAGAAGCAGTGCAACTATAGCTACAATCCCACCCACTTTAAGCAATACTTAGGCTGAACCATACTGGGGTGCGTTTCTCAAACAACGATGTAACTCGTGGCTGAACTATCATAGTACGATGCATCATTTGGGAAAAGAACGATGTAGTGATGAGTGTTTCCTAAAACCCTTAGTTTCTCTGTCGCAGATCCATCGCTTAAACCACGTTAGTTATAACATAAAATGCCCATAATGATGCTCTAAACGGGGTAGAGTAACAACTAGAGAACAACCCCATCATTTCTTTGTGCAAATTATATTGTTTTACACAAGCACGCATTTAAAATAAAATCCAATATTAGTTTTGCTAAAAACATGCACTCATTTTCCATAATAATTGAAATGTATGTAAATAGCACATATAGGGCCTGTGTTTGATTTACTAATATTATTAAGAAGTTGAACATTCTCGTACAAAAGCTTACAAAGCTAACACTATTCTAATATCATATATAAATCATATAAATAAATAAATAAATAATGAGGCTATTTATTATAAATATATTTACTTTAATAATAATATTAATAATATGAATGATAATAATAATAATAATAATAATTATTATTATTATTATTATTATTAAGTAGGATATTGTTTTTTGTTTTGTTTTGTTTTTTAAGTCTACTTTTGCAATTTGACACATGCAAACCACAGCAGAAAGTTCTAACCAACAGGCCCATGTCATATACAGTACAGATATTTAATAAATAACCCACTATAAAATAAAAGAATTAACGTATCAAATCAAATCAAATCAAATCAAATCAAATCACTTTTATTGTCACATCATCAGCAGCACGTGTGCTATGATGAGTGAAAAGCTTAGGTGCTGGCTCCAGACAGTGAAGAATACAGATAGTGCAAATACAACAACAGTGCAAAAAACAGACAGTGCAAAATACAGACAGTGCAAATACAGCGACAGTGTAAAATACAGACAGTGCAAATACAGACAGTGCAAAATACAACATCATACTCACAAAAAAGAAACAAAACAGTGTAAATTTGGCAATGTGACAGTGATGCGTACAATGGATAGGTGTACACATAGTTGTAGGCAGTATTGTTTAAGTATAGATTGGTTAAAGTGCAGTGCATGCTACATCTTTATGGTGTGCAGTGTGGGGTATGGGAGAGTTTGTGTGGGGTGTGTTAAGTGTTCATCAGCCTGATAGTCTGAGGGAAGAAACTTTCCTTCAGTCGGCTGGTGCGTGACCGAATGCTGCGGAACCGTCTGCCTGAGGGTAGCAGAGAAAAAAGTCTATGGCTTGGGTGGCTGGAGTCGCTGATGATTCTCTTGGCTTTTCTCATGCACCTCCTGGTGTAGATGTCCTGGAGGGAGGGAAGCTCACCTCCTACTACACGTCCAGCAGTTCGCACAATCCTATGTAGACCTTTGCGATTGCTGCTGGTGCTGTTCCCGTACCAGGTGGTGATGCAGCCAGTGAGGATGCTCTCCACAGTGCAGGTGTAGAACGAGCGGAGGATGTGGGGGCTCATTCCAAACCTCCTGAGGCGCCTGAGGAAGAAGAGGCGTTGTTGTGCCTTCCTTAACACTGCGTCTGTGTGAGCAGTCCATGTCAGATCCTCAGCGATGTGTACTCCAAGAAACTTGAAAGTGCTGACTCTCTCCACTGGTGTCTCGTTGATGGTTATGGGAGTGTGTTCATTCTTCTCTCTCCTGAAATCCACCACCAGCTCCTTGGTTTTGCTGATGTTGAGTGAGAGGTGGTTTTCCTGACACCACTGCGTCAGAGTGTGCACCTCCTCTCTGTAGGCCGTCTCATCATCATCTGTGATTAGGCCCACCACCGTTGTGTCATCAGCAAATTTAACGATGACGTTGGAGCTGTGTTTGGATGTACAGTCATGTGTGTACAGGGAGTACAGGAGTGGGCTGAGAACACAGCCCTGTGGAGCACCAGTGTTGAGGATCAGTGTGGATGAGGTGATGTTGTTCATTCTGACCACCTGGCGTCTGCTTGACAGGAAGTCCAGGATCCAGTTGCACAGAGAGCTGTGTAGGCCCAGAGCCTGGAGCTTCACCACCAGCTTGGCAGGCACTATGGTGTTGAATGCTGAGCTGTAGTCCACAAACAGCATTCTCACATATGTGTTTTTGTTTTCCAGGTGAGACAGAGCAGTGTGCAAGGTGAAAGCAATTGCATCATCAGTGGAGCGGTTGTTTCTGTATGCAAATTGCAGAGGGTCAGTGTTAGCGGGCAGTACAGAGCAGATGTGATTTTTAATCAGCTTCTCAAAGCACTTGCTGAAGATGGGTGTCAGTGCAACCGGACGCCAGTCATTCAAGCATGTGGTTTTAGCTGATTTCGGTATTGGCACAATAGTAGCTGTCTTAAAGCATGTGGGAACCACAGACCGAGAGAGCGAGAGGTTAAAGATGTCCGTGAAAACCCCCGCTAGCTGGTGTGCGCATGCTTTAAGTACACGTCCAGGGATGCCATCTGGGCCCGTAGCTTTTCGGATGTTCACGCGACGGAAAGATCTCGTTACATCCGCTACAGAAACAGTGAGTGTGCTGGCGGTTTCTGTATTGGCCGCGGGAGCGCGCTGTGTGTGCGCGCTGTCCTGGGTTTCAAAGCGGGCGTAGAATGAGTTGAGCTCGTCCGGGAGAGACGCAGCAATGTTCACAGTGGTGGATTTATTACTTTTAAAGTCCGTGATGTAATTAAGTCCCTGCCACATGCTCCTTGCGTTATTGGTGTTAAATTGACCCTCTATCTTGTCTTTGTATTGACGTTTTGCTGCTTTGATCGTTTTCCTGAGGTTGTAGTTTGCTTGTTTTTGTTCCTCAGCATTTCTGGATTTATAGGCGGAAGTTCGCACTGATAGGGCTGTTCGAACTTCGCCGTTGATCCATGGTTTTTGGTTGGGGTAGATACGGACAGTTTTTGTTGGGACCACGTCTTCTATGCACTTCCTGATAAAGCTCGTAACTGTGTCTGAGTACACTTCGATGTCGTCATCAGAAGCTGCCCGGAACATCTCCCAGTCAACGTCATCAAAACAGTCTTGAAGTATGGAATCCGATTGGTCTGACCAGCTCTGAAACGTCCTGAGGGTGGGTGGTTCCCGTTTCAGTTTCTGCCTGTAAGCAGGCAAGAGCAGAACAGAAGAGTGATCTGATTTGCCAAATGGTGGGCGGGGGAGGGATTTGTAAGCATCCCGGAACGGAGAGTAGCAATGGTCCAAAATACGATCGCCACGTGTGTTTGTGGTGATATGTTGAAAGTATTTTGGAGCGATTTTCCTGAGATTGGCGTTGTTAAAGTCCCCTGTAACAATAAACGCTGCCTCCGGGTGTGCGGTTTCCTGCTCGTTTATGCTCCCATACAGTTCTCTGAGTGCCTGCTCTGTGTTGGCTTGAGGGTGGATGTAAACAGCCGTAATAATGACCGATGTAAATTCCCTTGGTAGCCAGTATGGTCGACACCGAAGCATAAGGTATTCCAGATCAGGAGAACAAAATGATCTAACTGGGTGTATGTTTCTCTCATCACACCATAAGTTGTTAATAAAGAAACAAACACCTCCTCCTTTGCTTTTCCCTGTGAGTTCTTTCGTTCTATCCGCGCGGTGCAAGGAGAAGCCCGAAAGTTCAGCAGCTGTGTCTGGTACCTCCGCAGATAGCCAGGTTTCTGTAAGACAGATAATGCAGCAGTTTCTTGTTTCCCGTTGGAAGGAAATGCGCGCCCGTAGCTCGCAAAGTTTGTTGTCCAGTGACTGAACGTTAGACAGCAGAATGGTGGGGAGCGGAGGTCGAAATCCACGGCGTCTTAGTCTGACCAGGACGCCGGCTCTCTTTCCTCTTTTCCGGCTGCGTTTGCGTCGTCGCCTCGGTTGTGTGGCCCAGACAAAGGGCTCTGTTGTTGTGTTTGTAAACAGAGCGTCGTTGAAGAACTCAAAGTCCGGTTTTCGGTGTGCGACGAGGGAGCCAATTTCTCGAAGTGTGTGTCTGTCGTAGGCAATGAGAGTGTGTACATCCAGCACGAAAAACAACAAAAATACAAGTAAAACATACAAAACACAACGAAGTTCGCTGGGAGCTCGCAACACGGCGGCCATGCTCGGCGCCATCTTGGATCCAATTTCATTAACAATGATAAACCATGGTTTACACCAAAACTTAGACAGCTTCGTCATGAAGAAGAGGATTTTATTTGTGTATTTTATTTTCACAAGCTTTGGAGACGTAACATAAATTCCACTTTTAAATAATAGGTCACCTATAGTTTTCGCCATGAGGCTGTGTTCAAAATGATATTAATGTTTTCAAAGTGCACTGCGAAGAGAGCACGACTGTAAGGATGGCTAAGTCTCTCCATCATATCAAACTCTGAGAACTTAATGAAAATTCTACAAGGTGAGACCACGAGAACTATCAGGACAATAAGAACTATAAAACTATACGCTTTCTGATCTGAGAAGTGATCAGGAAACCAGCTGTTCAACTGTTCTATTCAAATCATCCTGATCCTAAATCTTTCTGACTGTGTGTTTGCCAAGATCAGGGAAGAATGCAGGAATGCACCCTTCTCCTTTTACCCTAAGCCCCCCTTCTTGACCTTTAAGCTACCTTTCTCCATCAGTGCAGATGACATAAAATGTCCAAGGTTTTAATATGATGATCTTGTAGCACTATATTCATGTTTGGTATCATTTTAAATGTCTCTGTGTGATTGGTAAAGTGGTCTTAATTTTACTATAATACTTCATTTGTATATGTTGATTTGGTTTTTAACTTTGATAAAAGCTCTGCCAAATGCTCCCCCCTCTAGAGATGATTAACATCTCAAATTCACCAGGCAGGGGTCTCTGTGACGCCTCTATTGTTTTGAATGTATGGCTGTTTGTTCTGAGTTGAGTATATAAGGTAAGGATGTGAGATGGGTCATTGGAATCTTGTAGACAAGACCCTTTTGCTGCAATGTATTTCTCTGATCAGGTATGCATCTATAACTCTTGGATTTATCCTTGAGCAATGGATCTTATATTGTTACAGTATCATCTCTGAATTGGCTTTATGATTGCTTTATTATATAATTGGCATAATACAATTTTACCTGACGAATAAAATGTTAAGTTTTGACTCATTCTGAATTTTCCTGAAATCTTTTATATCCAGTAGATTAAGTGGAGTCTTGCGCTACCTTTATGTTGCGGCATCGTTTTATGATTTCAAGACACATTTGTATGGAGCAGTTTGCACAACAGCATGGAGATCTTTTAATAATTTAATCACTGATTTTAGCAAGTTGCATGAGCATTGGCTAAGTGAACTATTCTTTAAGGATGAGTGAGCAGTTGGCAACCAGTCTATTTGAATATTAGTAAATCCTGCACCCTCTGACTAACTTCAGAGTGTCTACATTCTGTCCGTGAGAAGACACGCAAATCCGGGGCGTGAAACTCTGAGTGGCGTTTGGTCCCTAATGAACGTATAAACTGAAGAGTATGGGAACAGATAGATCAAAACTCTAAATTAAGTCATAAATGATTATTGTGATTTGTTCCTACAATTAGAAATACAGTCTAAATATTGTGATCACTTAAAATTGGAGTCAGATTAAATTCGGAGCTAAAAACGAATATAAATAAATTCTAATAAATAACAGAATTCTTTTCAGAAGCACTAGAAAAGGCTTACATGCATTTAACCTTCGACCATGCTGTTAGTTTCGTCATTGGGCTAATAGATGGACTTTTACACAATTGTAAATGAAGATCGTTAAAACTGAACTGTAAAAATACTTTGAAAGCAAGTTACACCTAAGAGAGATTACCTGAATGCTTTTTTTTTATAATTCAACTTTAAATGTTAGAATGTTCTAAATGAATAGGGCATAGAGGGGATAAGTGGGAACAGCACACAGCCAGGAACTATGTTTCTAACTACAGCTCCAGAGGTGTAGTTTCAAGTGCTCAAGTTTGCAACGCAGTTTGCAAATGTTTGTTGGAACGATGGATTTGGGAAATGGCAAATCAACAAACTATGTTTGTAATGACGGAACTTGTGACCTTAGTTGGCTAATGATGGTTTTGGGAAACGCACGCTAGAACTGCACATAACCTTCATTCACTTTTTTTTTTTTTTTTAGAAATGTTCCTTCTTAGAGTTCCTGAATCTATGAATTACAAATAATATAATTATTTTCTAAAATAATATATGTGCCCAGATGTATGTAATGATGTAAGTAGTGTGGTGAGCCGACTATCGTGTGTACAGTGTCGCAATAAAGACAATCTGCAATCAGTCCAGAGCATGTGCTGATCATCAGCACTTGAAAACCACAAGATTTAAGGAGAAGAGAAGAAAACTGTGAGCTTCTACTCCACATGCATCTGACTAATGTTTGCTCTCCTTCTGCACGCAGATTCAAGTGACAAAGTGACAAACAGTTCCAAGAACAATCAGATATGGTTCCAGTTGAGTTTACAGTCAGGTATGGTGTAGTACAGTTACAAACTATTCTCGGCTAGGAATTCTAGACACGGTCAAACTAGTAGGGCATGTGTACTTGTGACATTTCTCCATAGCTAACTAAGTAGAAATGCAAATATTTATTATTTTTTTGGTTATTTAACAAAATCAACATCAGAAAAAAATGTATCCCAAATATAGAAATATCTGATCGTCTTCCATATCACTGTTTACATAAAATTGTGTTACCAAGGCAAGAAGTGACGCATTTGTATTACATTCCAGAGAGCTCTGATATCAGCACTACCATGGAAAATGAAATGTATTTATCGGCATTGAATGGAACCTGCAGCTGGTGTGTTGAGAGTGACCTGGCGCCATTGTCCTTTAGCTGCCATCACATCATCCAGGTGGCACACTGATGGTGTTGTGTAGAGTCCCCCTCATACAATTGTAAATTTCTTTGGGTGTACGGCAATACACAATACATGCACTATATAAAGGTACCTTACATAGTGGTTAGCACTGTCGCCTCACAGCAAGAATCCCAGCTGGACCAGTTAGCATTGTTGTGTGGAATTTGCACGTTATCCCCGTGTAAATGTGGGTTTCCTTCACTGCTCCTGTTTCCTCCACAGTTCAAAGACATGTGCTATAGGTGAACTGATTAGACTAAATTGTCTGTAGTGTATGGGTGTGTGTGGATGAGTGTGTATGGGTGTTTCCCATTACTGGGTTGGGGCTGGAAGGGCATCCGCTGCCATATCATAGTTTATTCCGCTGTGGCGACCTCTCGACCTCTCGACCTCTAAATCTCCTTCCTGTGCTTATCTTGCAAATGTACTTCATCTTGTGTCTGTGTAATCAAATATCTTATGACTCCATAAGTGCAGTTCACATTTATTCACCTTTATTCACTTTTATTGCTCAAAGTGATACACGATAATATGTTTCACTCAAAATTACCACAGGCACAAACGAATATCATCAAAACTTGAAATGGCTTGAATGGCTTTGTTGCAGAGCAATTACTGGAAGCAATCAAATATAAGTGTCACTGTCACTTGATGGCGGATCTAATGAATAAGTTGTGAGATGTTATCAAAATGTTGATTCTGAAGATTATAGAATTGACAGTGTTGAGAATATTTGAGATTGTGAATGAGTCAGACGCTTAATGTACTGTGGAAGTGTCACTGATGACAGTAAAGTCAAAATCAGCCATGGCACAAATAAAATCCTTTCATGTTTCAAAATGTAGCGATATTCACTGAGAAATGGATAAAAATATTCATTTTCAAAATGGGGTGTACTCATTTATGCTGAGCATTGTATATTTATGTTTGTATAGTATGATTGTATGATGTATTATATACTATCTAAAATGCACTACTCTTGAAAAAATGTGTTCTTTTTTGTCTAAAATGTTGCATTATTGATGAAACCTACCTGCATTCAGGTGGCCAATATAAAATAAAAGTTTTGTTTTTTGTTCTTTACTATATACCACATATATAATATGCTCATATTCCTAGCAGAAAATTTTCTGGGGGCCATCGCACCCACTTTGAATGTTATCACTCAATTGAATTGGCGTTATCAGTGATTATCAGCTAACAGAAATGGGCCAGTAGGGGCCTTCTGCGCCAACTAGTAGGCTCAGAAGGCTGTCAGTGTCCATCCACATGGTTAATCAGCTATACTAATCGAGAAGACTCCTGATCCAGCTCAGTTTTTTTACGTTACTGTGACGGTTGGGTTTAGGGTTGGGGTAGACATTAATAAAATAAAAGTTATGGAAAATTTAATAAATAATATAAATAATTCTGGTGACGCAGTAAGCAGTAGGTAGTGCTGTCGCCTTACAGCAAGAAGGTCGCTGGTTCGAACCTCGGCTGGTCAGTTGGCGTTTCTGTGTGGAGTTTGCATGTTCTCCCTACGTTCGCGTGGGTTTCCTCCGGGTGCTCCGGTTTCCCCCACAGTCCAAAGACATGCGGTACAGGTGAATTGGGTAGGCTAAAATTGTCCGTAGTGTATGAGTGTGATTGAGTGTGTGTGTGGATGTTTCCTAGAGATAGGTTGCAGCTGGAAGGGCATCCGCTGCATAAAATCCTGCTGGATAAGTTGGCGGTTCATTTCGCTGTGGCGACCCCGGATTTATTAAAGGAACTAAGCCAAAAAGAAAATGAATTTATGAATGAATAAATAATTCTCGTTAACTTCTGGCCGCAGCCATATGTGAGCTATAGCTGATTAACCATGTGGATAGATGAGCCTCAGAAGGCCCCTACTGGCCTATATCTTTTAGCTGATAACCACTGATAACATTCAAATCAGCTGGGCCATTAATTTTATGCGAACGTAATCAAATGCTGACAACATAAAACAAAACAAATAAACGCTGGATTTTTACTACAAACAAGAATCTATATTATTGCATACATAATGATGTTAATGTGTTACAGTCATGATCTCCAGCTAAATTTTGGTAACAATAGTCTCTTAATAGCCACTGTAAAATATTGCACAACATATTTAAAAGTCTAGTAACATTGCCAGATGAATTAACAGAATAGGCCAGTCTGTCAGAAAAAGCTGAAAATGCTTTTTACAGCATGTCTGGTTTAATAATAACCTTGTTTTCTTTTTGTTACATTCATGAATATGAGCACTGTAAAGTTTCATGCATCTTGCAACACCTGGAGATGCATCACACTGCCTTTTGTTGACTCAATTAAAGAGCAGTGTACTGCTTTTTTTTTATGTTGCACTGAAATCACTGTATCAACAATCTTGGTATTGGAGCTTGTGATTTCGAAAACACAATGGTTTTACGTTACAGAAGACTAGCGTCAACACTCATGCAGTACATTACACTCAACTTCCAGATGAATGGAAAATGCTGCATCCGTGGAGCTTGCAACTTGTGCTAGTGATAACATGGTGAGGTGTGCATGTGTAGTAGCTGAAACGTGCAGTGAATCAAATGTATACTGTATAATGTATTTCTTCCTGTATAGTGTGTATATATATAATGTTTTTGTGTGAACTATTCCCACAACCTCGCAACCTGACCTCATCTAAAGTCATTACATCCTCAGTGCAGTCTGTTGATGTACTGAGCACTAGATGCACATCCCATTATCACCTGGACCCTAACACTCTACAGCACGATCCCCTTATTGATAAAGAAAGCTACACTCAGTATTTCATCAGCACAAGCTCCAACACTGAACTCCATTTAGGTGCGACGTGAGATGATTGGGTCGCCCTGATGGGAGGTCAGCGCTCTCTATATAACTGCACCACTGAGAACTTACACAGTGGGGGGAAAAATATATAGTGGCACCATTTATTTGCCATCCCCAGAAAAGGGCACCAGCGATCTGTGAAATCACTTTGTTCGTTTGAGATGGTTGCACATTCTGTCCATTTAGGTCTGATAATGACTTAGATTATATGCCTCCCTCTCTGCCTGCCTCTTTTTGGCATCTGCAGTTATTCAGACTGGAGCATCTCCACACCCTCCCATCTACATTTAATTCAGCTTCTGCCAAACACCCTACCAGCCTCTGCCCCATACTAATCAAGAGAATGCATTAAAGATGGAAGTCATGTCATCTCTACGGTTGAGAAAAAAGGCCTTGTTTGTTTTCCGTTATCCGTATGGTAATCTACCTGTCGAGATCTTCTTACCTTTTATTTGCATTTGACTGCTGTTCTAACACATGGATGGTGTTGTCCGTCTTTGGGTTTTGTGGAAATTCTCAGTTTTTGTTGTATTTCTTGCTAATGGCTCATCTAACAAGGGATTTGAATAATTATTGCTCTTTTATATTGCTACCGTCGCTCACAGAGTCGTCTTCTTATGGTAAACACTGTATGTTTAACAGCGCCAGTGTCATTTCCCCTTTGCACCTCTAGGTAAAAACAACACTTCTGGAAGGAAATGCTTTTAGATTTCAGCTTAAAGGTGCAATCAGTGATTGTCTTCAGAAAGCCTCTTCACATTCTTAAATTTGTCTTTATTTCTCTAGTGTAGAGATGCCCAAACTAGGGCCCGTGGGCCAAAGTTGGCCCATGGTAACCTTTGATTTGGTTCGCCATCACATCTGACAGGAGTGGAACAATGATGTGGATGGTTTAGAGATTATCATTGCAAATCTTTTTTTGTTTTTTTGTAAAAAGCTAACTGAAATTAAATGTCTCAATTAAATATTGTTAATTAATCAGATTTATTTTAAATGTACTGTATATACGGTCACCTGATGGATAGAGGACAATGCAGAGACCTTGGTGAGCAAGTCAAGGCAAAGGCAGATTCTGCTTGACTAGTGTATTCAGGACTGAACTCCACTGTTTACTGTTATACTTTTATTGCAATAAGTTAACATTTTAAAAGTTACACAGCATTAGTTAATACAATTTAAAGTAATGTTTTTTTATGTATTTATTTATTTATTTTTAAATATTATGATATAAATTAGGAAATTAACCATGGCAACTTTAATGTAATACAGTTTGATATACTTACATGCGGCCCACAGCTCATAATGATATTTGGTTTTTGGCCCTTTATATAAAAAACGTTTGGGCACCCCTGCTCTAGTGCTTTTTTACAACGTAGATTGTGTCAAAACAGAATTAAAGTGGTTCTAATGTATTTATATGTATTTTCATATTCTTTGCAACACTAAAAAAATTGAACGATAAAAGTCATGACAATGAATATTATTAACTTTAAGTTGCTTTAACTTATTTTAAAAAGTCAGTAAGGTTTAACATTTTTTTAAGTTATATGAAGTTTAGTTTGATTTATGTATGTTGGCTATAAAAGTTAATTTTATTAAAAAAAAAAATTGAAGACAACATTTTTTTTTTTTTCAGTGAAGATGTAGGAAGAGTTTGTCCAATTGAAACATTCAGGTTAAACATTAAGATGGCTGTCCTACCTGCCTGTCAAATATATAATTGCATACCTCTCTGCACAATGTTCAATTATGTCATTGATTAGTACATTTATGGATGTAGTTCAGACAGAGAATAGCAGGCAAACAACCTGCCTTCCTTTTTTTTTTTTTTTGAGAAGTTCTGTGGTGTAATTATTAACTGTATTAAGTTTTTCTCTTTGGTTATCGTTACATGGTGTATTGTAGTGAAGTCATCGTTCAGGAGGTGCTGCTTTGGATGGTGATTTGCAGGGCACCATTCAGGCATTCAGTGCTATTATGCTAACATTGGCATTTTCCAAACATCTTCTATTGCATCTTTAATTATAAACGTTTGGATTTGTTTTTTATTGGTCCCACTTTATATTAAGTGGCCTTGATGTATTTAAATCAAAATATAAATACAATGTACTTACTGTGCTCATAATGTTTTGACGTGGGACATGGGTATTATGAGGTGGGATTATGAGTATTATTACTATTTGGGATTGGAGAAACATTAACATGCAAATGTGTCGTTAAAATATTGAAACTTTCATTTCATTTCAGTTTTTAAGAAGGCTGGAAATAATTTAAATAAAAAAGTCAAAAGTATTTGGCTATTAAAAAACCTCGAAAATGTATAATCACATGACAAAAACATAAATTAACATGTTTTTTTTTATATTTGACATTACACAGCCAAAGAGTTTCAGACTGGAAATAATGATTTGATTGTTAGCATTTAAAGCATATATATAAATGCTTCATACATAGGGCTATACATTTCACTCACTGCAAGCTACAGCTTTCTATTGGTATATAAATATAGATCTGGGGCAGGTGCTCAAAAAATGTACACACCCTTCAGAACTAATTCATTTCATCATAATAAAGGTGCAGTATTTTAGATTGACACCCAGTAGTTGAACTAGGTATTGCACTCCAATATCAAAACACTTTTTTCACTTAAGGATCCAGTTTTTTTAGAATGTTCAGGCAGGCAATGGCCAAACAGGAACAAATGGTTCAATGTGGATAATCCAAATGCATAGTCGAGGTCAGAGGCAATAAGGTTGGCGACAATAACATAACATGTGTGGGAATGTGAGCAGTCTATATAGTCTGTGTAATCACTCTTCGATGAGCTTCCAACTGTGTGTGTGTGTGTGTGTAATCATTGTTGATCCAGAACAGGTGTGTGTGATGTGCATGATGGTATTTGTAGTTCATAAAGTGACAGAACTGTAGTCCAGGTGATCTACAAACCTGGATCGCTGGTGATCGTGATACCCCTTTCCGATGACTCTACTGAAATGCAGGTTGCCAGATTGACGACACCAAAAGGAACAATTATGCCTGACCACTTAGTGTGCTAATTAGATGTGACAACATGTTATAATATTGTTATAATATGGAATATTATTGAATTGAATTGAATTTCTTTTACTTGCTGAACGAGGTGTAAAATATAAATGAAATGACAGCATGTGTCAGTACAAAAAGACAACTGTGTATTTCCATAGCTCAAAATCAGACATTGGCTATGATTATGTCAGGTTGTACAATGCTTGCTGAATGCTACATGCAGATGTTATGATTTGAGCTCACCAAATTTCAGGCTTCAGGACACACAACAGTTTAGTGTACCACCATTAAATATAAAATGTCTCATTTCTGCCCTCTTTTTAAATTGTTTGCTGCAGGAAATGGTTTCAAATTGGTGGTCCGTGTACTGGATTTGCTTTTACATCAAACAATGGTAATTTGTTGGCCTGGGTTACATGGATTACTGTGTTTAAAAAACAAAGTTGCTTGAAAACAGAAAGCTGGATGGATTTCTGTACACCGGTAAAATGTTACAAGACCAGTAGGGGGCCGATTCTTTGAAGTCTCCCTGTAAAAACTTTAAGACATTACTCTATTCGCTTTTAAAGTGGCATTCCTTAAGGGTCTGAGCTTGGTTAAGCTCCAGCTTCTGTGTACTCACACATTGAAATAATGAAGTCCAAAAAAATGGTGGAAAGGGCCTTCAACAAGCGGCCGAACTCTCAAGGCTGAGTATCTGACACTGCTTTGAACCTACATGGAATATTAAGGCATGCATCTGGAACTGACAAATACACATTTGAATTCCACACTTGGATAACAACTTCAACTCACAATAAGGGGATTTTTTCCTGCTTCCTCTCTGTTCTCTTTGGCAAAAGCCAAGACGAACCCAATTAACCCAAGTTAGAGAGAGAGCAGCACTAGCAGCGGTGCCCTTATCCAACACTCAGGAGATCAGTCTTTACTATTAGACTGAATACACTAGGATGCCTCACGCTTTCCTAATTGAAACCTTTGGGACTGGCTTTTTAAGATTTCAGAAGCCATGTATATCTGTGAGCATTGAGCGTGTACAATCATAGGTTTCCTTCTACTTGAAACGCACACGCACAAAAGGGGGCTTGAGCTCTTGTTATGAAAAAGGCAGGTTCTGTCAAGAGGCAAACAACACGTTTAACACCTCTTTATTAGCTTTGATGCTTTTGCTTTTTATGTACATTGTGAAATACCTGTGGCATGTATTATTTACCGTGGTCTGTTTTTTTGGGTTCTTTAGTTAGTTTCAATCATGTTTTTAGAAGAAAAAAAGCATGTTAGTTAACAGGTTTACAGTCAACTACAAAAGGATTAAACCTCCTGTTAATTTTTTATTCTTATTAAAATATTTAACAGAGTTAAATATTAACACAATCACTCTGTGCTGTTCAATGTTAATTCATGTTAACTAATGCATTAACTAATATTAACTCCCACATGGAAAGAACCTATATAAACATATATGTTTTAATATAGGTTTTGATATAGGTTTTTAATATATTTTCCTATATATTTTATGTACATATATGCTCATATATGCACATGTATGTGTACATATATAGGTACATACAGTATTTATGTCTATATATATAGTTGAAGTCAGAATTATTTCAGAATTTTTTTTTCTTTTTACAATATTTCCCAAATGATCTTTGGGCAGAGCCAGAAATTTTTCACAGTATGTTTGATAATATTTTTTTTCTTTATGAAAAAGTCTTATTTGTTTTATTTTGGCTAGAACAAAAGCAGTTTTAATTTTTTTTAAGAACTATTTTAAGGTCAATATTGTTAGCCCCTTTAAGCTTTTTTTTTTTTTTTTTGATAGTCTACAGAACAAACCATTGTTATACAATAACTTGCCTAATTACCCTAACCTGTCTAGTTAACCTAATTTACCTAGTTAAGCCTTTAAATGTCACTTTAAGCTGTATAGAAGTGTCTTGAAAAATATCTAGTAAAATATTATTTACTGTCATCATGGCAAAGATATTATAAGTATTAGGTTTAGAAAAGGGTTCGAAAAAAAAATATCTCCGTTAAACAGAAGTTGGGGAAAAATATAAACAGGGGGGTTAATAAATCAGAGGGGCTAATAATTCTGACTTCAACTATATATATATAGTTGTGTGTGTGTGTGTAGGATTTTTTTTTTTACTTAATTAAGAACAATCAAAAAGTACAAGAAAAAAACATAGTACAATAACAAAAATAAGACAAAAAACTAAACAGAAAAAAACAGAAAACAAAACAAAAACATTTTGTTTTACATTTCCTTCTTTTCCACTATCTGAATTGAAATTGTAAATGTTCCAGGTAAACATCTAGACATCATAGCTTTCCATCTCTTTCTCACTTATTTGCCATAGTTAAATTCCACAACATGCCAATTACATGTGATACCAATTTTATGTGTTCGCACATATGTTTTTTTGCATTTATTTTTTACTTTTAGTTCTTAGTTATTGCCTTGAAAACAGAAAATATGAGCTAGGCATCACATATGACAGTGAGATATGAGCTATATAGGTGAAATATCTTGTATGTACATATAGGGCTTATTGGTGGAGAAACAATACAGGACACCTATATGGCCTGTATATGCATATATACAGTATGCACCTCAATGTTGCCTATATGTGCCATATTTACACATATATGCTGTCAGGGTTCTGCCACTCCGGTCTTGTAAATTCTTGTTTTGGTGGCAGAGTCCGGACACTAGCTCTGTCTTGTCATGCCCTGTTGTGCTCGGCTCGAGTTTTCTCGGGTCGGGCACTTGTGTTCTGTCATTGTGTGCGCGCACGTGCACGTTCCCGTTTGATGCGGATGCGCAGGGTCTGCATGTGCTTGTGACGTGCGCGCTCTCGTACTCGTGTTTGTGTTTTGTTCTGTCAGCATCGCGCTGTTTCATTCTCAGCGTCTCAGTCTGGTTGGTTTTGGTTTCGGTTGGCGCTGAGATGAAACATGCGCGTTGCTTATGTGTGAGCTCACGGTAAGATGTTTTCATCTATCGTGTGCTCGTGTCTCGTATTTAGTCTTCTGTTGGTGTTGTGTTTAGCACGTGGTGCGTGTTTACATGCACCGCGTGCTTGTGTTGTCGTGAACACGCAGTTAATGAGTTCTCTCATTGGCTGCATGTTCTAGTTTTATGTGAGCACATGGTTTGTTTCGTTGTCATGTGCTCCCCCGTCTATTGTCTAGCCCTACCCTCCTTGTTAACCTATTATTAGTTTATCATGTTCACCTGTTTGTGTTAATTTACTTCTGCTTAAAATCTCCTCATGTCTGGTGTCCTGTGCCAGTTCGTCATCGATTCTCCTTGTCCTGTCATGTGTAGCCTTGTCCTGTCCTGATCCCTGCCAGCCTGCCCTGTGAAGTTTTTGTATGTTTTGTTAAGTTTTTCCCCCTCGGGGTAGTTTATTTTGATGTTTGTTTTATTTTATTATCAATAAATACCCATTTTCCCTGCATTTGAGTCCTCACTCCTTTTCCCACCCCACAACCCTGACATATGCAGCATATATATTATCATATATGTGCATTTATATACTGCAGATTAGTTTCATAAATGCACATATATCCTCATATAGGTTCTTTCCATGTGGACTAGTACAACTTTTATTGTAAAGGTTACCCTAATGTGTCATAAAATCAACATAGGCTCATTCTGAAGACGCAGCCCTATATACATTTCTTGAGATTGCAAATTACTGTATGTAGCCAGAAGTATGTATGGTAACACTTTATTGTGATGGTCCATTTAAGTAGTAATAGACTGTCTGCTTACTTTAACCGACTAAGAAACTTTGCAAGTACATGTCAACTTACACTAACCCTAACTTCAACCTAACAGTCTGCTTATAACCTAATGAGAATTAGTTGGCATGTAGATGCAATGTAACCTAAATTCAACAAACGGACCATCGAAATAAAGTGTGACCGTAGGTACGGCTGCATGCTGTCTTTAAAACAAATGCTACGGGGCGGTATGACGCCTTTCTTTTTTACTCTTACCGCCTGACCACTTCCCTCCATATGAACGTTACATAGCTTGCGTGGTACGTCGGCGGACTTGAGACGCAGAGAAGAGTTGACCATGAAGACAGGGTTCGAGTCTGGTGAAGATTGGTTCCAAAAAGCAGGTAACACAAAAACTGAAGCCTAAAAATAAAATAAACAAGTAAATAACGGGGTGAGAATGTGATAAAATCTGAAAACATGGTTAAAAATCAGGCAAAGGCTTTTCTTTTTCTGGATTGCCTTCCAAAACTGTTGGTTGGGTTTAGCGAAGAGGGTGGGCAGGTCAATCTGTGCTTTTGATAACACTATTGGTTGGGTCTAGGGAAGGAGGATCGGTCAGTCGATCGGTCATTCAGTCAACGGCGGCCTCTGGTGGATTTATGTAAGAACAGCAGGTGCAAATAACACTTGCAGAGAAATTTGAGATCTCAAAAATTGTACACTGGCCTCTGTGGAATTCGCAAAAAATGCAAAATAACTTGCTCCTGGGACATTTTTGGCACACTCCAGATATGTATATAGCAGTACGTTTTGAGAATGAGCCTGGGTTGCATACATGTTTTTAGTAACAGAATTGGTTAGATCATTGGTATTAATAAGAAATGAATAATTAGAATGATTTTTAAAGTATCATGTAACACTGGACTAATAATGCTAAAATTTCACCTCATTTACAAACTATGTATTTAAATGCATTTAAATAGAAAGCAGTTATTAAATGGAACAGTAATAATATTTCATAACATTAAGTAACAGTAGGAGCATTGAAGGAGCATAATAGTCTTCTTTTATGAACGCATATTTTACCAACCACAAGCTTGAATAACATTTCATATTTGAATTAAAAGATAAGACTTTTTTTTTAAATAAAAGATTTTCAATTTACACATTTTTTTTCTTTAGTAATACTCTGCACTTTGAAGCAACCCCCATCCCACACTTTTGATCTGTACACCCACAGCCCTAAAACTTCTTTTGTATATTCTTATGTGAAACAGGTGCGTTTAAGGCACTCGTGATTCTTTGTTCCTTGGAAAATAACTTAAGATGATGCCTACAGGTGTAGGTTTGGTTTGAAAGTGAATAGAGACATATTGCAAGGAAGCAGAAGACAACCCTGAGATGGTCATTTTAGTGATTAAAGCAGTGAGTCACAGGACCTTGGTGATCAGATTCAGAATGTTAGTGTTAACAAAGCGGCTTTGCATAAAAGGCTGGTAATAAACTCAAAATAACAATGTCTTCATATCACTAGTTATATTTTATGTCCCTTTCTCTGTCTTAATATTTAAGACAATATTATGCTGTAAAATAATATGATCATAAAGTCATTACAGTGTATTTTTAACAACCTAGGCTCATTCTGAAAACATACCGATATATACATTTCTGGAGAGCACCAAATACATCCCAGGAGCTATGTTTTTTTGCAGTTTTTGTTTTCGCGATTTCACCAGAGCCCTATGTGTACGCTTTTTGAGATCTCAAATTACTCTCTCAAGTGCCATTTGCACCTGCTGTAAATACACCAGACCTGCTTTCTGGAACCATTAGTTTGTTTGATTTCTTGGTTCCTAGGTTTGTTTCTATTGTGACTAATTATGGTGCTCACCTGTTTCTTGTTTAGGGCTTACTCACACTATTCTATCCGAACTGTGCCCAGACCCGTTTTTCCGGATCATTTGAGAAGTGTGAGTGCTCTGAATCGGGCTCAGGCACGGTTCACTTGGGCGGCCCTGACCCGGTTGGAAGAGGTGGGCCTGAGCACGGTTCACTTGGGCTCAGGTGTAGTGCACTTACAGTGTGAGTGCAAGCGTGCCTGAGCCCGAAACTGAAAGCGAGACGTGACTTTTAAGGGACTGTTTCATATGGATTAATTAATCATTTGTACTGTTCAATGAATGCAAACTGTCATAGATTATTAAAGACGCAAACCCCTCACTGCATGACAGCTGCGCCTTCAGCAAACCTCCTAATTCCTGCAGCACAAGGACTTTATGATTGTTTATGAGTGTCAAAAGTGGCTGATCTGTTCGGCGAAATACTAGACTGCATGTCACTGCATATCAAACCACTTAAATGATATAACAAAAGAAATCTCCACTGTGCTGAGCGAGAACGCTTACTGAGCAGAGCGTCATCGATGACATAAGCGCGCCCAGGCCCAAATGTAATGTGAGTGCGGGCCCTTGGGGGAGACGGGAGGGGGGACAAGCGTGCTTTGGCCCGGTTCAAGGCAACTGTCCATAATGTGAGTACGGCCTTAGTTTCTTGTTATTCTGGGCATTTATATCCCCCAGTTAAAGCTGCGGTCACACTAGAGTTTGAGCTTGCGAAATTCTGTCGCACGGCGCTGCGAAAAGGGGCGTGATTAAATAAGATGATTAGGCATTTTGATCTTGGATTGGTCTCACGCAGTCAAGTGATGCAATTTCGCAGGTCAGAGTTCACCAAGCTTGAACTTTGCACCTCGGCGAAATGCGAAACTTGATGCATGACCCTGCGTTTCCGGTCTGACGCATTCGCGTGCGTATGAATGGAAGTCTATGAGAAGAGAAGTCCAGTGTGACAGCAACTTTAGTCAGTAGTTTTCTGCCCCAAATATTAAATAGCAATAATTTTACCATGCACTCCCATTTATCATGTATAGTCTTTTAAAGCAGGATTTAGTTAATTGCATATTATTAATCTTTCTTATCAGTGGCAATGCAAGTGACAGCACTGGGTTTTATGGGACATCCTTAATTTCTAGAGTTACTTGAGGCTGTTTGTTTTAATGAGTTAGGCTAAAACAAAAAGTTCCTATTCCTTATTTATGTGAATGTATATTGCTTTTTTTTTTTATTCAATTTGGGTCAACTCTGACTTTAAGGTAATGGTGTTTTTGGTTTTATTTGCTGATCCTTTATGTCAGATAAAACTGACAAATTTTAAGTAGCCTAAATTCTATTATTTTTTATTTGTTTCCTAAATGTTTTACCCCTGTAGCAAATGAAATGATTAAGGTCCAATCCCAATTCTATTTTGTACCCCTACCCCTTCCCCATGGCACTTAAAAAAAGAGTGTGAAGAGGAAGAGTTTCAAAATGTATCCCTAAGAATTGAGAGATCCTGCACTCGTCATCATATGTCATCACGATCTCATGCTTCATATGAGATCAAACGATAGCGACTGCTGCAGCTAATCCAGTTGTGTTATTTTTTGGTATTTATTATCAGTAAATTACTGAAGGCATATATTATGTTATCTTAAAGATCTAATGTGGCAATAAGATTGTAACTATACTGCGCATTTACACAGTGGCCATATTAATTTATGTAAACACACCAAAAACAACATTAACATTATAGCAGACACTGTAAAAAGCTCATTCCCAGCCACTAGACTTTTCTGACAGGTTATCCGAGTGTCAGAATGTTGTGGGACTGCTGTACAGGAGTTATGATTAGGGATTATAGATAGCAAAATTTAGCGATTTTTATTTAAGGTTTTTTTTATAAAAACAAGACAGTAAAACACCAACGCGGTTATGAATATATTAAAACGTGTTTGTTTGTTGTAAAAAAATGTAATAATGACAAAAAATACTAATTGGTGGCTCTCCTTACTTCCGGGTGCAGCGAAACTGCCGCTGTAGCTGGTGTATTCTGGGAAATTTTCTTACCCCCTGGTTTCGAGTGTGGTCCTGAAAAATCTTCCTTCAAAGGGCTATCTACCCCTCCCCTTAGCCCTATGCCAGGGGTATCCAAACTTGGTCCTGAAGGGCCAGTGTCCTGGAGAGTTTAGTTCCAACCCTAATCAAACACACCTGAACCAGCTAATCAAGCTCCTACTAGATATCCTAGAAACTGCCTGGCAGGTGTGCTGAAGCAAGTTGGAGCAAAAAGGAAACTTTGACTTAAAAAAAGGAAACTTTGACTTACTTTTATTTAACCTTTTATTTGACAAAAAATAGACCAACATGGGCAGCAAGTCAGTAAGTTTCAACCACGTTTACAACACAAGTACCTTTTGCCCAATGATTGTTTAAAATGATCAAAAGTAACACATTTTTATATATTCAGTTTAGACTGAAGAAGATTCCAGTTATATGGGGCTGCTAACATAAAAGCCATCTTACTCAATTCAGTTTAAACAGAAGGATCAGAGAGCATAACAGTTTTGAAAATGAAGGGAATACTTCTCCAATGTTTTCTGGTGTATAAAACCACAGAGACATGATGACATCGGGCTCTATTTTAACGGTCTAGGCACAAAGTCTAAAGCGCATTAAGCAAAAGCATTAAGGGTGTGTCCGAATTAATTTTTGCTATTTTAAGGATGGAAAAATACACTTTGCGCCTCAGGAGACAACCAGAGTCTCCTCTCCCATTCGCTTTAGGAGTCAGTTGCAGCGCCATGGCGCATTTGCTATTTACATGGCGGACTTTGTAAGTGGAAAAACTGAAAGCTTCACTAGCGAGAAAACAGTTAAACAGACCACCTACAGTGGGAGGAAAAAAAAACAAGCCTCCTCCATTCGTCCTCTTTACTTTCTCTTTACTTTACTTTTAGTCTTTTCTTTAGTCCTTTACTTTCATGAAAAAGAAAATGGTGGAAGCTCACTCCACTGAAGACATCCATTAGCCTACATATTTAATTTTGTTTGTTAGGCACAATGATTTGCTTCAAAATGATCTCTAAATTCAGTTCTAATTTCCAACAACCGAATAAATGAGCAGTAATAATGAAGTGTGGTCAAAAAAACAGCCAAAGAAGTTATATCCAAACACACATCCTATTCTTATGCTCCATATGGTCCAAAACCCAACAGGTGGACAAATCTAAACTTGTTTTTCTTAAAACAGATATAAATATGCATATAATAAATAATACTGCTAATAATAATAACATTATACAAATGCAAATTGTCATGAATAAAAAGCCCCACGAGGTGAAGAAGGCATGTAGGTAGTGATTATATTTATGTAGAAATTAATCCTTTTTGCAATCCTTTATTTTTTATTTTATTTTTAATCTTTTGTTTTTTTCATATGTAAAGATATTTGTGTATTGCTGTACATACTGTGTTTATTAAGTAATGTGTAAGCTTGGACCGGCATAGGCATACAACTAACGTGCTCTGCTCTGGACTTTAAACCAACTTTCAGTTAGTCAATGGCGTGGCCTATTTTAATTCTTAAAAATAGCAATTTGCCAACAATGCACCTTAACACATCTCTTTTTTTTGGACCAGCACACCCATGGGTCCACAAAGTGGCGCAAATGAATTTGCTATTTAAACAATGTGGCAAAACTTACTGTTGCACTGATCTGAACATAGCAACAAATCGTGGCAAAAATGTCTTGCACCTTATTGCGCCGTGTGTATTATAAGGTCCATCATCTCCAGTTTGTTAAATTGTCCCATTCGATTCTTCTTGAGTTCAATCAAAGTTTGATATTGTAAACAAGCTTGACTGATTGCTTCCTGAGAACTAACTTATAATGATTACTTTAAGAATTAAACTTCACTCTTTTTGGTGCAATCTCTAGTGGGATGTTTGTTGGGACATTATTGGTTTTCTAAAGTTTCTACTATTCCTCAGATTTTACCCATAGCTGTAAACTGAGGAGCTTGCAAATTTCGTTAAATTTGGGAGGATCGATGGCCTTATTCATTAAGAACTTAGCACACTTTAAGGAAAGACCCCTGCAAATCCATTAAGTCACTGTGGGATTAAGAGAAAGAACATTTGTCAAATTAAGTGCAACCTGTGCTATTGATTCCTGCTAACCAAGGTAAATGAAAGAGAATTAATTAAAGTGGATTAACGGATAAATGAGGGCACGGCAGAGGCATTTCCTTAGGCGTTTTTAATGACCCACAGGGCAGATGAAAGGACTTTTGGTGCACTTTATTTGTGTCTGCTGGATAATACTCCATGGCAAGCGTTCCTTTATTGTTATGTATGGCTGCTGGAACGTTGGCATGAAAAAAATAGTGAGTGGAGGGCAGTGGCTGCATTTTTAAATTCAGGTCAAGTGTTTTACGTGAGAAGAGTTGAGGCTGTAATTGCAGTTCTCCAGGGCTGGGGTCATTTGTCCGCTGACTGTGGATTACTGCTCCTAGCATTCGTGATTAAGCCTAAAAAAAAAAAAAGCATGCATTTACACATTGGGCTTCTGTCTTCAGCCTTCTGAGAGGAAACAGTTGTTCGCTCCTTCTGTCTTCAAGAGGAAGATGAATCATTGTATCCCTTAGCAAGTTTCCTTTGTCACTTTAGCTTGTGCAAATGCTTTTTTAAACACAGCTACTCTAGAGTCCATGTGTTCAAGTGTTGACTGTCAATGTCAGTCACTGCATATGCACAACTGCTAATTACAGGTACGTGTCAGTGGGTGAGCAGTGCTCGTTACTAATCCGCTATGTTTGGGGTGCTTTGGATATGCTGTGAGGTCGATGATATTTTGAAACTATTTTGACTCATAGGAGGGTAATCTACTTAAAGTTTACGTTTGCATCTATTCATTTAGCAGATGCAAATTGTTTGGCTTAGTTCAATAGAAACAGGACTTTGACATATCTAGTCTAGCATAGTCTAAGTAACATGTTTTTTAACCTAACAAAAAGCTAAATATACTAAAATAAAATGTTATAACCAGCTTGTTCATGACTGCATCATAATAGAATCACACACAATGTCTATGGATTTTAAAGTCCACATAAACCGAAAGTTGAGTTCCTAGAGGAATGGAATATATGGCCAGAATACTAATAATCATTGGAATAAATGAGCAAACAATGGGTGTGGCTTTTTTCTACTGTCAGCTCAGATTTCAATTAAAGATTACTGGCTAAAAAAATATGGCTAAAAACTTAAAATGGATACATTTAGCTTCAAAATGGCTGAAAACATTTGTCATTCCACCAGCATGAAACATTAAAGGTGAAATTCCTTAAAAAAGTTTTTGTGACTCTTTGGAACAACACAACAAAGCATCAGTCATTAGCAGAATGTAAAGTTCTACTGTGCACATACGCTGAAATAGTAATGAGAGGCAGAGCAAGTTATTATTTCATATTACCGCATATGATCAAATAAATTTAGCCTTAACAAGCTTAAAGAATGTTCACCCGATTAATCAAAATTGGGTCAATAATTGCTCACCCTTGCATTGTCCCAATAATCTGAGACCTTCATTCATCTTCAGAACACAAACAAAGGTATTCTAGATGGAATTCAAGAACTCTATAATCCTCCATAGGCAACAATGGTCAGAGACACTCAAAGTCCAGAAAAGAAACCAAAAACGTTGTCAAAACATGTCATGTAACTTCAGTGGTTCAACTGTAATCATACAAAATGTAAATATCATAAATATACATCAAAATATTTTCATCTGTAGCTTCTTTCTTGCATCAGGGTGCATGTTTACCTTGCAAACCAAGTTGTTTTTACAGTTTGTTTGGCACACACAAGTGTTCTTGGGTCCCCATATGATTAAACGTAACGTTTATGCACATCTCTCCAGTGTGTGTTTACATGGAAAAACTATAGAAAACAATTTTGTCTAGATCCAAATCACTCAATCTGACTTCTGGTGGAGAGAGCGTATGTTGGCATGTGCTGGTGCTGAGGTTTTGCTACAAAAATAAATAGTAAAAAAAAAAAAAAAACGATAGGAGGTTGCCGATATCAAACAGTCACTAGATATGTTGACAAAGAAAGTTTCTGTTGTTGGACAACAGCAGAAGACGATCATAGGCCTGGTAAAGGAAGTGAAAGCCTTGAGGAAAACATAGAAAAAGACAAATAGATTGTTACTATAAAGTGTGGCGGATCTGGAGCAATTCACCAGAATGAATGAAGTCGTGGTCACTGGATTAAAAATCAAACCTTGTTTGTATGCATGAGAGGTGGCAACACAAGACGTAGTGGATATTGACCAGAGATTGAAAATGACACAAAACACAGGAGTTCGTGAGGAGTTAAGAATAAGTTAATGATAATTTGCCCCTCCAAGTAAAGTGATGATATAATGATACATTAACAGGTTATGAGTTCATGGTAGTTACGTTTAGCTAAAACTAAAGAGTTAATTAATACATTATTTAACTAACATGTACTAACAAGTAATTAAGGTAGTCATTATTCACACATGAACTCATGTGACTCATTTATTCATTTTTTTTCAGCTTAGTCCCTTTATTAATCTGGGGTCCAGCTGCCACCCATCACTGGGAAACATCCACACACACTCATTCACACACATACACTATGGACAATTTAAGCTTAACCAATTCACCTATACCACATGTCTTTGGACTTGTGGGGGAAAACAGAGCACCCAGAGGAAACTCACGCAAACAAGGAGAAAACATGCAAACTTAACACAGAAATGCCAACTGACCCAGCTGAGCCTCACACCAGCAACCTTCTTGCTGTAAAGGCGACAGCGCTACCCACTGCGCCACTTCGTCATCCCCTCATGTTACTCATGTTGTAGTTAAACTAGTCCTTGATTAGCACATTTTAACTCATTATTGGTTCATAATGAAGTAAGGTTTTTTGTACATAGTGCATAATTTTTCATGTAATAGTATTGTAGTGTTACCAGTTTATCTATGTAATTTATTCTTGACTCAAAAACATCAAGTAAAAAGTACAGCTTACCTGACTGTTTTTATTCTAACCTGTGCATTAGACAACAAATAACTGTTCAGCTTTTCAGTGATCAATAGTGTCTAACTTTCATCCATGACAGTCTGAAACAGGAGTATCAGTGATGTTTTATGACTGTATGGGTTCACTCCCTCCCAATACAAGACATGATTCCTAAATGTGCACTAGAGAGACAGCACTATTACCCAATAAAGCTCTCAGTATAACAGAAACACCATTGCGACTCCTCGAAAAACAATATCTGATCTCCTTTTTTAAAGCAACTGAAGTGCCCACAAATCATTTTCCAATGTGTGGAGGAGAAAAAAATAAATCAATGAAGAGTTCTGCAAATTGAGTTTGCAGCCTGCTTGACAAACTTCATGCTCAGGACTCATTGGAGCAAAAAAAAAAATAAATAAAAAAAATTGATAAAAAAAATGAACCAGAAGCTTTCTAACCTTTTTCTAAGCTTCATGATGCCTTGTGTGAATTATGGGACTACATTTTGTTAAATTGTGTACAATTAGTGTTAATAAAATATTAAAAACTGGGCAGAATAAGGTGTCATTATTCTCCTCGCACTTCATCCATCCAATATTAAAAGGCAAAATGTTAGAATTAACAATTTACTTTAAGCATCATTACAACATCATTAATAACCCGGAAAATTCTAAACAAATCTTATTAAAGATAACAAAGTGGAATATTACTATACTGAAGGTAATAAAAAAACAGAAACAAAACAGTGAACATTGACTACATATATGCTTGATATAATGCCACTGTAAAACACCAAACATAATGTTCTTTTCATGATGGATGTCGCTGAAGCACAAACACAAATGTGCCTTTCATTCAGTTTTCAGTATGTTCAAGGTAAACCATGGCACATTTTCTGATGGTTAGTATTTCCATTTTAAATTGTCATTATTATTATTAAAACAATCATTATCATGATTTTAAAAACTCTTTTTTAAAAAAATTGTAATTCAGAAAACATTGAGATTAGCTTGCAAAATAGCTGCAATGTAAATGCATGTTAATATGGACAGTTAATAAATATATGTTTATATAAGCAGTTAACATATGTTGTATTACTTTCATTTAAAGTGTGTGCTGCATACTATTGAGAATAATGAGCTGAAGCTTAAAAATGCAAATAAATTGCAGCATCTGTTAGAAAAATCACAATTAGAAATTCAAATCATACAATCCTTTTTAGCTTTTAGTAATCAGCTTTTTACGTGGTTGTGGAAACAAGCATCCTTGTGAGGTCGTTTTTTGGGTCTGTCTGTGGACTGCAAGACAGGGGCCTAACATGAAGGGCCGTAACTTGTAGTACGTTAGAGGCATAACTTCAAGTTGCGGAGACCCACAAGTCAAAACTATGTTGTCGGCAAGACGATGCTGTACATCAGATATTAACGTCTACACGTACTCCACATCTAAACTCAACAATCACAGTTATTAACATCTATACCTACCACAGCTCTAAACCCGACCATCATTGTTATTAACGTCTACACCTACCCCAAACCTAAACCCAACCATCACTGTTATTACCGTCTATACCTCTGTTACGGCCCAAAACCCAAAACTGGCTTGAATAATAACATCAAGGTTAAAACCGAACATTTGAAAGACACAGAAGCTTGAATTCACAAATTGACGTCCCGTCAATAAATCTTTAATCTCATTAAATCAACTTTTATCATGAAGTACTTTGAGCGGTTGGTCTTGGCACATCTGAAAGACTCTCTGCCATCCACACTGGACCCACATCAGTTTGCTTACCGTGGCAACAGGAGCACAGAAGATGCAGTCTCCATAGCACTGTACTCTGTACACCTGGACAATAAAAACACTTATGCACGAATGCTGTTTGTTGACTTCAGGTCAGCATTCAACATTGTCATACCCTCTAAGTTAATGATCAAACTTAGAGACCTGGATATAGACATGCCTCCCTGTAACTGGGATATGGACTTTCTGACTAACAGACCTCACAATGTTAGATCAGACCACATCTGCTCCACCACCGTCACACTCAACACTGGTGTACCACAGGGCTGTGTGCTGAGTCCCTTCCTCTACTCCCTTTTTACCATCGACTGTAGGCCTGTGAACAGATCCAACGCCATCATCAAATTTGCAGATGACACCACAGTGATTGGTCTAATCAGCAACAATGATGAGAATGCCTACAGGGAGGAGATACAGCATCTGGCCACTTGCACGTGCACCGACAATAATCTGCTCCTTAACACCGACAAGACCAAGTAGCTCATTGTGGACTTCAGGAAGGGACGAACAGGCTTACATGATCCCATCCACATCAATGGGATGGCTGTCGAGCCTGTCTCATCCTTCAAGTTCCTGGGGACCCACATCTCCAAGGACCTTTCCTGGACCACCAACACCTCCAGCCTGGTCAAGGAGGCTCACCAGCGCCTATTTTTCTTAAGGCAATTTAAGAAGAACCAGCTGTCATCAGCTGTCTTGGTGAACTTCTACCACTGCACGATAGAAAGCATCTTGCCTGGGGGGTCGTGGTGGCTGTGGTGTACTCGCGCTGATAATAATAATTACCTGGCTGGTCTAACAACAGATAAAAAAAATAATAAATAAATAAACAATACCAAGTATTAAAAAAATTAAATTTAAAATACTTGCACATACTTACAAATAGTACAATCACAGGGTAAGTGTGACGTGGGCATGGCGGCCTGGGCATTTGCACCAGACTGATCCATGCTGCACGTCATACTTTTTTAATGCATCACAAAGCAACTGACAAACACTACACTTCAAGGCAGATTAGACAACTTTCACCTCCTTATAATAATAATAAAACAGCTTTAACAATAAATTTATTTATTTATTTTTTATTTATTTATTTATTTTTTTTATTTATCTGTTTTTGTCAGCGTGAGTGTATTGTAGTCATCACGTTTCCCGGCCCACCTCTTGATCTATTATTATTATTATTATTATTATTATTATTATTATTATTATTATTATTATACTATTATTAATTTATCAAATTGTTAGATAAATTCTTCTGTTTAATATTATTCTTTACTTTTAGTTTTTATTATTTGTATATTATCATTACTATAGTAACGTTTTTTTTATTATTATTCTCATTGTTTTGTTTGCAGCGCTTTATTATTCAACTTTTTTTCCCCACTCTTCCTCTTCAGTTTTTTTTTCTCCTTGTCCTATTTCCTTTCTTCTACTTACTATTATTATTATTATTATTATTATTACTATTATTCATTATTATCATTTTTGGTCCTCTTCCTGATTTCCCAACCTCCCCTCACCTCCTCACTATTATCATTAATAGTATGACTTTTGCTCTTGTTGCCATTGTTGTCGTTGCTATTCTGACTTGTCCTCTTGTTGTCTCCTCATTGTTATTATTACACGTATTTCTACCATTGTCATTATTCAGGTTGCTGTAGTTGTTGTTGTAGTAGTGGTAGTAGTAGTAGTAGATTTAGTAGTAGTAGTAGTAGTCAATGTAGTAGTAACAATTGTATTTGTAGTTGGGATTGTTGAAGTAGTAGTTGTAGTAGTTTCTGTAGTAGTAGATGTCGTTGGTGTAGTGGTACCAGAAGTAGTAAAGGTGTTGGTGTAGTAGTAGTAGTAGTCTGTGTAGTAGTATCAGAGGTAGTAGATGTTGTTGATGTAGATGTTGTAGTACTAGTGATTACTGTAGTAGTAGTAGTAGTAGTAGTAGTAGGAAACCTTGTTGTACTAGTATCAGTTGTAGTAGATGTTGTAGTAGTATCAGTTGTAGTAGATGTTGTAGTAGTATCAGTAGTTGTAGTTGTTGTGGCTGTAGTAGCAGCTGCAATAGTAGTTGTAATATTTGAAACTTTTGATAGTAGCAGTTGGTGTAGTACTTGTGATTTATTGTTATTGTTATTGTCAGTTATTACTGTTGTCCTTTCTCTTTACTGTCATCATTACTATCATACATTACTAGCGTTGTTGTCACTCTTTACCACTGACTGGTTTCGTTCTATTTGTTTATTTATATCTATGACACTTGCTTCATTTATTGACTGTTATTGACCCTTATGTATGTTCTCTGACCTGTCCACCATGTTACCTTTACATGCACGCGCACACACACACACACGCACGCACGCATGCACACACCTGCCAGTACCTGACTGTATTGTTGTTGTTGTTTTTGTTTTTCATTGTTGTTTTTTATGTTTTATTTTGTATGATCCCAATTTGTGTACCTTTTTGCATATTCTAATAAAAAAAAAAAAAGAAAGCATCTTGACAAACTGTGTCACAATCTGGTATGGAAGCTTGCTCTGTTGCGGAGCGTAAGGCTCTGCAGCGGGTGGTGAAAACTGCCCAACGCATCACAGGGACCACACTGCCAGCCATAGAGGACATCCAGAAGAAACACTGTCTGCGCCGAGCACACAGTATACTTAAGGATTCCTCTCACCCTGCTCACAGACTGTTTTCTCTTCTGCCTTCTGGCAGGCGCTTCAGGCTCCCCCGGACAAAAACCTAAGGAACAGCTTCTTCCTCAGAGCTGTCTCCCTTTTGAACTCTGCCCCCCACTGACTCTTTGCCCCCTTAATACACCCCCCACTCTCCTCATAACTTATACTTCTCATAATCATTGCACTATTTAAAATTTGCACATATTCATTGCACTGATTGATTTACTTATTTGATCTGTACATACCCACTGCAGATTTGTAATTATGTACACACCAACTGTACACATACGTTTGTAATTGTTTATCTATCTGCACACTTCTGATTATTAATAGCAACCTGTACATATATCCATTTATTGTAAATCTCTGTTCATAGCTAATACAACCTTTATATAATGTTCATAGTACATCCATTTGTAAATATCAACATAGTTTTTCTATAACTGCACTTTTAACTTATACCTGTATCCTGCACTTGCTGCTATTGCACTCCTGGTTAGACCTAAACTGCATTTCGTTTCCTTGTACTTGTACATGTGTGATGACAATAAAGTTGAATCTAATCTAATCTAATCTAATCTAATCTAATCTAATCTTTCAAAAAAGATAACTAAATGTTTTTATTAACAAATCATGTAGACAGGTAGGGCAGCTAAACAAAACAGTTGCCTGACTATAACTGTTCTTACAGGACAGATCTTACAAGCCGTTTGTAAACTCCACCTACAACTCAGACAAGCGTAGAAAGCACACAACCATAGCTAATAAATAAAATAAATAAATAAACACAGACCGCGTAACAACCTCCCAAAACCCTAAATCCAACCATCATAGTTATTAATGTCTACACCTACACCAACCCTTAACCCAACCATCACATTTATTAACATCTACACCTTCCCCAACCCTAAATCCAACCATCACAATTATAAACATCTACACCTTCCCCAACCCTAAACCCAACTTTCACAGTTATTAACATATATACCTACCACAATCCCAAATCCAATCATCATAGCTATTAATGTCGACACCTACACCAACCCTTAACCCAACCTTCACAGTTTTTAACATCTATACCTTACCCAACCCTCAACCCAACTATCACAGTTATTAATGTCTACACCTTCCCTAACCCTGAATCCAACCATCACAGTTATTAACATATACAGTATACCTACCACAATCCCAAACCCAACCATCATAGCTATTAATGCAT
>CAIGQZ010033176.1:188011-201003 GCA_903798205.1 Danio tinwini
AGAGAGAGAGAGAGAGAGAGAGAGAGAGAGAGAGAGAGAGAGAGAGAAAACATCTATATACAAATGACCTTAATTTCCATCAAGTTGTTAAGGTGATCATGCACAGCACAGCTTTTAGAGCAATAATGTCTAGAAGCTCTTGGCAATGTTGCTGTCAATGGGCAACTAGATAAGGCACAAGACAACTATTTATCACAATAAACATTACGAAACAACTATCCTGAGCAAATCTGTTTGCTAATACACATTACATGTAAACATTCATTCAGTAGCCCCCTCTCAACCACCCTCACTGCTTATTAATAAAGCCAACAAAATAAATACACAACAAGGAAGTACAAAACAGACACACAGAAATTTTTGACCTACACAAAAGTATACAAAGCTAAATCACTTACTGCATCTTAAGTTGGACAGATGTTGGCATTGTAAACACAAAGTTACAGTAAAACACCCAGACATTATGTGTTGACACAGAAATTATTGGAATATTAAGCTATGAGTTCATGCTCCTTTTCCCCTGTCCACTGTTGCTTTCGTTTGCAATTTTCTGACACCTCCAAGCTGGTCACGTGATTCACTGTTAGCAATCTGGATGGAGAATCTCAAAAAATGTAGATAAGTGATTTATCAGATCCAGAAACAGTTTTGTTGACAAGTAGCCAAGTAACATCACTCAGCAACATTGCTCTAAAGGTTAACCATTGTATCATCACCTTTATGCTGATAAAACATAGGACAACTTTTAAAGCAATGTTGCCAGGGAACTTTGGGAAATGATGCCATCAATGGGCAACCAAGTGAAACACAGGTTAGTTAGGGCAAATAGGGTTTAGATATAAATATGTTGCCTATTTTCATGAGGAATTTAGCCAAGCAGCATTGCTTTGCAATATTATTTGCAACATAGCCCCATGTACCATCAGCATTAAGCTGCGGTCACACTAGAGTTTGAGCTTCTGAAATTCTGTCATATGCAGCTATAAAAAGAGGTGGGATAAAACAAGATGATTATACAATGAGAAAGTGAGTGATTGCTCCTTATTTAAAATGTTTGTATGGAGAGGTCAAGTTTTGATTTGTATTTGTCTCACAGACTCACAGGATGTGATTTTGCAGGTCAGAGTTTACCAAGCTTGAACTTTTAAATGCTGTAACATGCTAAACTTGTCGCACAAACTTGCATTTACGATATGGAACTTTCACATGCATATGAATGGAAGTCTATGGGGTGAAAAGTGCCAGTGTGACTGGGGCTTTAGAGTGTCCGACTGTAATATTGGTAAGCTAGCAACCACAACAGTAAGCAAGGAAAGAATAATGGAGTCACGTTGTAATGTTCGCTATATCATAGTTTATTCTGCAAATATCAACACAGGCCGATTTTGAAAATGTACCCTTATATACATTTTTGAAGAGCACAAATTATGTAGCCAGAGCTATGCATGGCTGCATTTGTCTTTAAAATGAATGCTGAGGGGTGGTTTGACACCACCGACAGCTTCTGTTTCTTTTTACACTACCAGCTGAATGCTTACCTCCATATGGATGGCTTTTCCGCTGTTAAGTTTGCCCTTTAGCTTGCCATGTATATTGACGGACCTGAGATGCAGAGAGGAGTTGACCGCGATGACAGGGTTCGAATCCAGTGGAGAATGGTTCCAGAAAGCAGGAAAAATAAAAGACAAAAAATTAACTAAACAAGTAAACAACAGGGTGAGAACGTAATAATATCTGAAAATGTGGTAAAAATCAGGTAACCAGGAGGACTTTTCTTTTTCTGGATTGCTTTAAAAAGACTTTCAGTTGGGTTAAGGGAAGGGAGTGATCTGATCAATTGGTGCTTTTGAAAACAATATTGGTTGGGTTTAGGGAAGGGGGTGGGTGGCTGCTGGGACCAGTCAGTCATTCAGTTGGTTAGTCAGTCAACAGCGGCCTCTGGTGGGGCGTATTTTGTGCTGTCCAGATATGTATACAGAGGTACATATCAATAATTAAAGCCTGGGTGGCAAATATATCTCATTAACCCAAAAAAAGTAAAAAAAAGTCCAAAAACAGCTCAAACAAGTGATTTAAGTGATTTTATTTTGTGATTTTAAATTTGTGAGAAAATTTGGCATTTAATTCAAAACACTTTAAAATATTACAAAAAATATACTACAGAATATTTATTACATCTCACAGTCAGTATTATCTGTTGACAGTTATAGTTTGGTAATAATACATTTATTACTAAATGTAGTAAAATTATGGTTTAGTTTTAAGTAGTTCTGTTTTTAGTCTCAAACACTTGGAATTCAGACAGTCATTTTTGTAGATTCAATTCTCCACTATTATCTTCAAGCACATGTTTTGGGTTTGAGGAAATGTCTTCTCAATTGAAGGAATCTGTAATATGGACACACACGGAACAGGGACTGTGGAGTATGACCATGGCGATGGGGGGATAATGATGTCAGATGGAGCAGCAAAGGGTCAGTGTAATCATGAGCGGTCATGCTCAGTACGCAGCCACTTCTCTCAGGCTCATTACCTTCAATGAGTGTCGTCCAAAGGGGATAGCAACTTTTCCTTTCTCCACCATTGCCATTGTAGAGATGTGCAAGCATTCAATTCAATTCAATTCAATTCAATTCAATTTCTAAAGTACATTTAATAGTTTTCAATGCTTTAGTATTTTTTATGTGTAAAAACGTAAAGCATGGAGTACATCAGTATCATCATGCTGTTTGGCAGTAATATATTATATTTTACTTGTCTGCATTTTGTATTTTACCTGCATTTTTTTGTATTAAATCTAAGGTAAATTACAGCTCACTGTAATCATCATTGCATGACATTGAAACAGTTGTACAAAGCTTTTGCTAATAAACAAAAACATTGCAAAATATCATAGTGGAAAAAGAAAACACATTTCAGCATTTCTAATGCCTTATTTCTGAATTTGTCCCCTAGCACATTTTTCTTCATATATAATGCATGCCTGAAATATACACAAGGCATATTTCATATTTAGGATGGTAACATGGAGAATCAAACTAAGCTGAACAAATGGAATGAATTTTACTGATAATGCAAGCACAGGGGGCAACAACTAATAGTAATGGTGGGAAACTAGGCTATTTGTCCAACCATCCCTGTTGACAGCAGCCTAATATTTGCACAATATCTGCGGTGAGGGAGAAAAACATGGACCATATTGTTTTAGTGTTTGTCTGCTTCTTTGTAGTTTTCTTTTGTTTCATTAGTGCTGGATGGTTTAGTGCTTTAGTTGCAAATTTTCTATGCTACTGTGATTTATTGGTAACAAAGTTAACCAGTAATTACTAACAAAATGCAATACATAGTTGCAACACAGGCTCATTGTGAAAACGTACCCCCATATACATTTCTGGAAAGCATGAATTATGTACACTGTAAAAAAAATCCAACTTTCAAACAGTTAACTCAGTTTAAAATTGTAAGTTAGGTGGACATATTTTTGAGCTCAGAGTTGAATTTACTCATAAAAATAATTCAGCTGCATGTTTGAAACTGTTTGTTCAATGAAAGTAAAATATTCAGTTGAGGAGACTTTACATTTTTATTTCTCCATATCTTCAATAAATAAAAAGTTGAGTTAACTTAAAATTTTAAAGCAACCGGCTGCAAATAAATTTTGAGTTTATTAAGCTTCAGTGTTTGACATTGTGCCAAATTATTCCATAAAGTATACTTGACTTAAACCAGCCTTTTCGGTCAATTTAAAACAATAATTTGGCACAACCTAAACCACTAAAGTTTAATAAACTCAAAATTTCTTTGCAGGTGGTTGCTTTAAAATTTTAAGTTAACTTAACTTTTTATTTTTTTACAGTGTAGCCAGAACTACATATGGCTGCGTTTCATCTTAAAAACGAATACTACAGGGTGGTGTGACGCTGCCGATGACTTCTGTTCCTTTTCGTGCTACTAGCTGACCACTTACCTCCATGTGGATGGCTTTTCTGCTGTTAACCGTTTGCCCCGAAGCTCACCAGGTATGTCGGCAAACTTGACACACAAAGAGTTGACCGAGACGATGGGGTTTGAGTCCGGGAAAGAACGGTTCCAGAAAGTGGGTAAGACAATAAAGTGAGAACAAGATCTAAAAACGTGGTCAAAATCAGGAGGAAGCGAGGGCGTTGCTTTTTCTGGATTCCTTTTGAAAACACTGTTGGCTGGGTTTAGAGAAGAGGGTGATTGGTTCAATCATGATTTTAAAAACAATATCGGTTGCTTTTTCGGGAAGCGGGTGGGTGGGGGGATTGGTCATTCAGTGAACAGCAGCCTCTGGTGGATTTACGGGATATATAGGGGTACGTATCAATAGTAAGCCAACTGTTACAAAAAATGTATTCATATTTGTTAATAATAGCTAGGCCAGACACAATCTGCAGACATTTTTTTGCAATTTCTGCAGAGAATTATGGTAAAAATCTGCGAATTTCTGCGCAATTATTTTGGGAGTCTCATAACTAAAACCTTAATATGTGAAATATGTGTAATTTAAAAACTGAATAAATTCAAATTTACACACATTTACTCAAGTAAATAAACATAATTAATGATGGGCTAAAAATCTATGGAATTCTGCGGAAAATCTGCAGAATTCTGCGCACGCAGATTCCGTGTGGGCCTAATAATAGCTAACAAAAATACAAATGAATTGCTATTTCAATTGCTATTTCTCATAAATATTAATAACAATTATAGTTTGAGTTCTGTTAATTCAGACTGAAGTTTTCCAAACCTTTTAACTTCCATAAAATTTTTTCCTACTATGGCAGTAATGGGTTTCATCAACAGTTCCGTTCTTCGAAATTCCTTCTTTTATGTATTACTAACTTCTGTTGTAATATAATTAATATA
This sequence comes from Danio tinwini, assembly GCA_903798205.1. Lineage (NCBI taxonomy): Eukaryota > Metazoa > Chordata > Actinopteri > Cypriniformes > Danionidae > Danio > Danio tinwini. The sequence goes on from CAIGQZ010033176.1 coordinate 192,902, forward strand.
ATCGAGTTCCGATAATTAGTAAAATGCTCTTATCTTTTCACAATCTAGTAATTAAATAGAAATTATACTTTTAAAATATAGCCTACTAGCTCATTTTGTCAAGATAGCACCCCTCATGCAGTGCTTTTGAATGAATGCATTTCACTTAAAATACAGGTTTGATAATGTTTTATTTTAGAAATAAAATCTATTATGAACTCATAACCATTTTATACATACAGTGATGTGTTTAGATGATTTCAGTCATCAAAACCAATGTCATTTGATTATACTTTCCACATCATCCCTTGCATGACATGGATTCTTCATTTTTGTAATAAACTCAAATAATGAGCAAGTTTAAATATAGAAAATAATGACTCATTCCAGAACTGAGAGTACATTTAAAGTATTTTCCATAATTTTTCCTTAAACTGGAAACACATACAACAAATGTATGGTTTATAGTAAACAGAATCCATTAATTATTTAAAATGATAACAATATGATTAATTTTAACCATCTAAAACTATACTTAAAGTGGCAGCCAGGGAACATTTGATTCTGTTACTAACTGTTGCTTAAAATTCTTGAACCACAAGCAGAGTTGACAATAACAGGGTTGACATTTCCCCTCATTTTCTGCTTTAGCTATGGCAAGTCTAAAACAATTGTATGCATTTTCATCAAATTATTGCTTTTAAAAAGTGAAATCCACTTAAATATCACAATAACAAATGCAAATTAGTGAAAAAAGAATAATGTTTCAGTGGCCTTCCGGAGTTTCCCGCCAAAGTGACATCACTTGAAGCAAGTCATAGGATTTTTTTTATCAGTGCTTTTAAGATTATGTATTTTTTATAACCAATGTAACAAAGTAGACCAGATCGTAGGGAAATAAACAAAATGTATTTTTTTTTTCTACATAAATTACAAATAATATAGAAAAATCAATGTTTAATGGAAATGCTATTTAATTAGTGGAGTAAACAAACAATAACTATGAAAATTATTGTACTATTATAATGATGATGAAAGATTCTAAAGGCATAGGCCATCAATAATAGGTATAGGAGAAGCCTTAAGTTCATATTTTCAAGACAACATATCACTAAATATGCATACAAACATAATTTTAGAGATAACTTGGTCTAATTTGTGTTATTACTCAAAATGTTTTCATTAAAGTTATTTTTATTTTTTTTTGTTTTATGTAATACAATGTAACATAACAAACTAATGTTTTCCCTGAAAATACTTTATGATGGAAGTACTCTTTATTTATTTATTTTGTATAATTTTTCATATTTGTTCAAATTTTATATTGTTATCAGTTTTATTTTCTTATCTGAAAGGCGTTAATCTTTGGGGATGGTGTTGTTTTGTACAAAAAATAAAATAAAATCACAAAAAAAAGTAAAAAGTTTTTTTTTGTTTTAAAAAATAATAGGCACATATATTATAATAAGTTATCATTTATTTTCGAGATGAAATTGAAAAAATGTTGATTAAATCAAATTTTTTTTATAATTACTAGGGATGTCCCGATCTGATATTGATATCGGAAATCGGTCCGATATCAGTCCAAATAAACTTTATCGGACTGCTTTAAAAATCTCCGATATAAGCAGTCCGTTCCGCTCTAATCTCCGTTACAGCTATTTTATCCAGCAGCGTCCAGAGCCAGCGTGCGAAGCCCACGTGATCACAACACTGCTTGCAGGCAAAGTCCCTTTAAGATTTAGCATGCTCTTCACACTAAGTTGTGGTGTATTACGATAGAAATCTGTTGTGATGGTAGCACACGCTAACGCTATCAACAACGGCACATCTATACTGGTTTATTTATTTCATGTCAAGCAATCTTTACATTGTTTTGTATACGCTGCTAAGCAACGCAAGGAAACGAATGGCGGCGTATCGCACATTGTGCGAGCCTAATAGAAAACGTTTACAATTCGGTCATGGCATATCATGGTGCATCCAGTGTGATACTGCGGTCGATACCCAATTCAACATCTGCGCTTCCCAACCAAGACTTTACCTCAGTAGCCCGGTTCTGTGTGCGTGAGAAACGCATGCTCTGCTGCTGCAGACCCACAGAGACGCGACCTGTTCACAAAACCTTTAACTTAATAGACTGATCCAGCTCATTATATACTGTGCTTTCGCTTTCTATAGCTGCGTTTTTGAATTACTTTATATGCGCGCGCGTGAAAGAGAGAGGGAGAGAGAGCAGATTTGACCTGTCAGTGGTGCACATGGATAGTAGGAGTCAAATAGGGGATTTCTTTATTTATTTTTATTTTTTTACTTGAACACACTGAAAAGAGACAGTGTCATGTAAAAGGTGTTACATGATAAACATTTTTGTTTTTAATTGTCTGTTAAATAAGAATAAGAAGTCATTATGTTGCTGAGGGCCATTACAGTTTAAAAGAAAGAATGGTATTCCCATATTTAACTCTTCTTTTAAAAGTCCAGAAAGATAAAGTGCTCAGATAAACAGTGTCAGCTTTGCACAAGTTTGTAGTTCTGTCTTTCTTTAACATTGTCATACTTTTCCCATGTGGGAAGTAGGGTGGAATCTGTGCAATATATTATGCAAATAAAATTAATTTTGATAAATACAATTATTTTTAAAAGTCACATTATTTCATGTGCTGTGGAGAAAATGTGTGTTTCAATCCAGCTACTCCAAGTATATCTATGTTAAAGATAATATGTACAATATATATTATTATAAAATAAATAATGTTTTGTTTGGGAGCATTAATACAGCCATAATCATCTTATGATACAAACACAGATTAAATAGATCTGATCATGTAAATGTTTGCACTAACTATACTGCACATTTTATTAACTTAACAATAACATAACTATAACTACTTATTTCTGCTGCCCAGTGTGAAAGAGATTTTTCAGCTCGAAACTGGATCGAAAAATTCATCAAGAAGCTGCCTAGGCATGTCCACAACTGAAGACTTGATTCAGATCAGTTTAGAGAGGCCTTCATTAGAGCAATATGATCCCAGACCTGCTGTGGACCGCTAGCTAAACTCCATACAGCTTAATTTATAATTATAAACACTATTTAAGCTGCTGTTGCAGAAAAATAAAACCTAGTGTACTTATTGTATTCAAATGAATGACACTGCTTTGTTTAGAAATCTCCTCGTGTACATTTATTAGGCAAAAACACTTATTTATTTTATACATTTTCACTGTGCTCCTAAAATTCTTTAATGTGCTCCTAAATGTTTCCACTTAGGAGCGCATGTCCTCCTCCTGAAAAAAGTAAACGTCAAGCCCTGGAAATGCTTATCTTCTTTAAAAAAAATCTAATGTATGATCTAGCCGTTCATACATTACTCTCAACGAAATAGGTAAAAGTAAAGTATTCATGATTTGCGCTGATTATTATATCGGATTTGTATTGGTATCGATTAGTACTGAAGGCTGCAATATCGGTATCGTATCGGAAGTTAAAATGTTGTATCGGGACATCCCTAATAATTACAACCCACCTAAAAAGGTATAGTTTTTAGTTATTTAATTAGGACAGTAAGGTCTGACTTTGCTTAGACAAAAGTATTGTCTCGTAACAGAAATAATCTACAGTGTAGAATATAAAGTCATAGTGCAGTGTAAAAATAATTTATATTGTGTATGACTCCCATGAGCTTGGAGGACTGCATCCATGCAATGACTCAAATAACTTATTAATAAAGTCATCTGGAATGGCAAAGAGTTCATCAAGATTCTTTGGATTCATCTTCAATGTCTCCTTTATTTTACAACTTACATGCTCAATAATGTTTATGTCTGGTGACTGGGTTGGCCATTCCTGGATCACCTTGACCCTCTTTGCTTTCAGGAACTTTGATGTGGAGGCTGAAGTATGAGAAGGAGCGCTATCCTGCTGACGAATTTGCCATATCCTGTGGTTTGCAATGTAATGGGCAGCACAAATGTCTTGAAACCTCAGGCTGTTAATGTCACTCCCCATACTGGCCCCCAAACTGAATGTAAACCCAAACCATGATTTTTCCTTCTCCAAACTTGACTGATTTCTATGAGAATCTTGGATCCAGGCGTGTCGCAATAGGCCTTCTGCAGTATTTGCGATGATTGGGATGCAGTTCAACAGACAATTCATGAGAAAAAAATCTACCTTCTGCCACTTTTCCAAATGATCAACTAGAAAACAAGTTATTATTTGTTGCTCTTACGACCCGGGATCGACGACAATATGTTTGTCAGCTAGGGTAGAGTATTGCTCATTGAGTCCCCTTCATCAGAAAGTAGTCAAAAGTGAATAAAAGAAACATATTTAAGTATCTGGTGTGAAAAGGATTGTATCCCTTTCTTGTCTATTTTGATATAATTGATCAAAACACATCTTAATACCGTGTGAAAACAGGAACATACTAAAACTTTGACTATTATATGTAAGAATAAATAAGATACAATTCTTCATTATAGTGTGTATTAAATATATGCAAAGATTAACATAACCAATACAAAAAAAAAATGCTGTTGGAGAATTGTCAGTTGCCAGTTCATATTTGCTAATGTTAACAAATAAAATGTTAGCATAAAGTGTTTTATCACATGCAATAAATGGAAAACAAAAATATAGTTTGAGAAAAAATCTCCATTATAGCTTCCATTTGAAGTACTTTAAGCAAAAACTCTTGTGTAGTCACATCATAAACCAGCTCTACTATCAACTAGCCAGCCATTAGCTGTGACTCAATTAAAATGTTTCAGTAATTATACCAGCTGAGCTATATGAGCCAAAACAGACCTCAGTTAGCCTCTGAGCTAAAACGAGGCTATTTCTGGCGGAGACACATTAGAAGCAAAGTCGCATGCTCCAATCTGACCCAAAATCTGGCCAACATCAGCACCCCCGGTTCTGTGCTACATCACTGAGCAAGAAAAATGTTGGGTGACTCAGGGTCAGGGTCTGACAGTTCCATTCGCTGGTTTACAGGTAGCTAAACAACAAGGCGGCTCAGCCACAATAACACACCACAATATATTTTCCTGACATTCAGTCGCAACACATTTCCCAAGACTACAAGAATACGAGGGTACAGAGAAAAATGAAAAAAAATAAAACACATCCTTAGAGTTGCTCCCTCAATCCGTTTCCTTCCTTGTAAATATACGAGAAGCAGATTGTATTCCTCTTATGCAGAAACCGTCAAAAAAGGCAACCAGGCGTTCAGACGGGGTATTGACATGAGGAGAAATGAGAGAGTGACTGTGGACGGGGAGCATCATTTAACAGAGCCCGGGGCGTTTGGCTTGTCTGGCTTTTTTCCCCCCACGTGGAAGGCCTCTGCTGCTGCTCTGGATGCTTGCTGTTTCATTATGATGAGGCTATGGGCTAAACGTAGCCAAGCATATCAAATATCCTCGAAGCACATACTAAATAAATCATTTTATTCATTCCATTACTGGTGGTGGATGTGCTTGTCCAGTAAGGCATCATGGGACAGAGGCAAACAAGGAGCTTTGGCGCTTCTCTTGAATGACCTTTCTGGGGGTTTTAACTGGATGGGGACACAAACCATAAATGATTATTGGGTGTCTTCAACTCATATCCTATAGGCCACCTTTTGATGTAGTCCAGTTGAAAATGATGTTTCAGAAAATAAACTATAAAGCCTTTTCATATTTCATCTTTTCGTCTTAAGTTTCCTTATCTAAACAATAATAATAAAAAAAACCTAAATGGTAAGTTTGTGCAAACAGTTGGTGCATTCTAAAATACCAGGTTATTTCAACCCAAATTGGTAAAATATAGACTAACCTAAACACTGGGTTAAGTTTGGTCCTATTCATTTTAAAATAAATTAACCCAGGACCTGTGTTAGTCCCTATTACACCCAAAATTGGATTGAAATAAGCCAGCTTTTTTAGTGTGTAATGTCGGGTAAATCATATTTCTAAGTTAAATGCATATGAGCACCAACACAAAGTCATTGTTAAATTTGAAAAACTGAATTTTATGAGTTTCCATGTTAATGAGAAACATGGTAGAATTGATCAATGCAACTAGGGCTGGGCAATATAACAAAAATCTCATATATAATTCATCTTTTATTCTGATATATGTCATGATATTTACATGTATTAAATTTCTTGAATGTGTACTATTTGAATATAAAAAAGCCAACCCAGACTCATTCTGAAATTACCACTATAGCTACATTTCTGGAGAACACCAAATACGTCCCAGGAGTTACGTTTTTTGCAGTTTTTGTTTTTGCGAATCCAGCAGAGGCCACTGTGTACGCTTTTTTGAGATCTCAAATTTCTCTCGCGAGTGTCATTCGTGCTTGCTTTTCTTTCGTAAATCCACCAGAGGCTGCTGTCAGCTGACTGACTGACTGACTGACTGACTGACTGACTGACTGTCTGACTGACTGATTGATTGATTGACTGACTGACTAACTGACTGACTGACTGACCATTCTCCTCCTTCCCTAAACCCAACCAATAGTGTTTTCAAAAGCACTGATTGACCCGCCAACCTACTTCCCTAAAATTAACCAACAGTTTTAAAAAGAAAGAAGAAACGAAGAGAAGCCCTTGCCTGATTTTTATCACATTTTCAGATTTTACCACATTCTTACTCTGTTATTTATTTATTTTATTTTTTAGCTTTTTTATTTTATGGTCTTTGTCTTACCCACCTTCAAGAACCATTATTTACCAGAATCGAACCTGAAACTGATCTTGAGACTGAGTTGCAATCTCCAGAAATGTATATAGGGCTACGTTTTCAGAATGAGCCTATGTTGCAACAAGCCATTTCCATGTATTTGAATTTACTGAAAAGGTACTATTTCTGTAAATTAAATTACATGGAAATGACTTTTATTTAAATTTTAATGTTTACACTAAATATGAAAATGTATTTGTATGTGATTTTTTTTTCATTTCATTTAGAACTTTAGAGCAAATGTTTGATTAAGAATGTAGCGATATCAAATAAATATTAATTTATTAAATTAATAAAAAATAAACTACTGATTCAATTCACAACATTAAATAAATAATGTTGATTAAACTGCAAATTTTTAAATTTACTTCAAGCTAATAACTTTCTCATCGTCCTGCTATTCATGTTTCTGCCTACGTCCCCATATTGCGGTCATCCAAATGATGAAAAAGTTGTCATCATAAATCTTTTATGACCAATTTTGGGAATACATTACAAGTAACACAAGTTATGTAATAATATTACTTTTCTAAGTGACATGTAAAGTAATGCATTACTTAAAAAAAATAAGTAATAATATTTGAGTTACTTTTCTGAAAATGTTGTCTCATTGTCTCAATGGACAGTGACTTTACTTAAGACAAATAGTACAAAAGTGGCAAACACATTGCTTTAAGTTTTCAATAATCTGTATACACGGCATGTATAGGTCTGTTGTAAGAAAGTTCTCAGATAACATTATCATAAAATATTATTTTTAAAATTAAATGAAAGCATAGGTTATAATGTGTTTTTCTCTTAAAGAGATCAAGCCTCATCCTAATAATAAAAAAGTAACTCAAAAGTGACTTTATTTTGTTTATATGACATATAGTCATATTGCACAACCCTAGATGCAAAGTCTATTGTTGGCAGTAAATTTTGCCGAAATTCAAAGTTTAGTTTAGTTTCCTCTTCATTTATTTATTTTTTTGTGAAGTGGTTGTGGCAGGAGGAGTATTTCAGTAAACGATGAGTAAAAAACACATTATAGAAACAACTTACTCTAAGTCTTGAGTCTTCAATCCTTAACCACCATCATCATTGTAGAGGTTTTATAATATCTATAAGTGGTACACATTTCCCTGTACTGTGTATCATTGTATGTCTGACTCTAATCACATAATTCACTCACGTATGGCTTATATGTAAACTGTAAAATAAGAGTATGAAACATGGCAGGAGCCACCTTGCCATATGTTCACATATTTGGCTTTAATTAGCATGTCAAAGTATGAGAATTCCGAAATGAGGGCTACTGTAGGTGCAGAAAAAAATTTTTTTGCGATCTTACTCTAATCCAACCGTGTACATATAAGCTATTCGGAAGCAAACAAACAGA
>CAIGQZ010033176.1:201403-223371 GCA_903798205.1 Danio tinwini
TGTGTGTGTGTGTGTGTGTGTGTGTGTGTGTTTATGTTTGATTGTAAAAAAAAATCAGCATTAAATAAAATAATTTGATGATCTCTAAATATATATCTGGTGGCACAATGGCTCAGTGGTTAGTACTGTTACCTTACAGCAAGAAGGTTGCTGGTTCAAGTCCTGGCAGGGTCAATTGGCATTTCTGTGTGGAGTTTGCATGTTCTCCCCGTGTTCACGCGGGTTTCCTCCAGGGTGCTCTGGTTTCCCCTACAGTTGTTTCCCAGTACTGGGTTGCAGCTGTAAGCGCATCCGCTTTGTAAAAGATATGCTGGAATAGCTGGTGGTTCATTCCTCTGTGGTAACCCCTAATAAATAAGAGACTAAGCTGAAGGAAAACTAATGAATAAATATAAATCCAAATAAACAAAGTTTTAAAATTGTGTCTGAAAATACTGTTCACACTATAGGGATTACACATCTAGGCATCTAGTGTTTTTTTTCTGACTATTCTAATAAAATTTTTTACCTACTTTAATTGAATGACCCATTTACACTGGTAGAGGCAGACAAATGCTTGTATTTCTCCAGATTTATTCACGATAAAACCATGGTTCATTTTCATAAGGGTGTGAAACACAACCATGACAAATTGGCTAGTGATTAGACATTGTTATCCACCACAGTTGATTTTTACCCGCACATGTGTTAATTCCAAACCCTGGCTGTTAAATTTTATTATTATTATTATTTTTCTTTACTGTTCATTAACTGGGTAGAAAAAGTGCCGTCAAAGTGGCTCCAACTATATCCTTCCTTAGTGTGCTTATCATAATAGCTCTAATGTGGATGAATTAGAATGAAAAAGCACATCTAGGAATCAATGCTGATACACTTATCTCAGTGTAATTTTATCTAATTTTTTCCTGTGTGCCTCAGGCAGCCAAAATGATTGTTATTAGTGCAATCATGTTGATTCGTAACTGTCCTGCTAAGATAATTGGCGTAAATAAGACAATATGTTTCAATATCAGGTTGAGAGAAAGAGGAAGACACAGTGATCTTTTTGTTTAACAACTTGCAGCAAAATTCACTGGAGCTCAGGAGGTTTGTTAGAGCACAGTGTGTTTTGTGAACCTGCAGTAATGCGAGACTTGCCTAGTGAATTTGTAGTTGGGATGGTTTAGTTTCCTTGCCTGCATATGGAGCTGTTTTTCTTTCTCTTTATGCTATTTTAAAGATTTTCATCAACAAGACGTACAGGAATGCTTTTCCGGGAGTCTCTGAAATCATTTTGCTCTCATTTGGAGAAAAATCTCTCTAGAATGTGAACTTGTGTCACATAAACAGCTGGTATTTTAGCAGATTTTCTAAAACTCGTAGGCGTGATGTGGTTTGTTAGTGGGCTAAGGGTGTATTTACCTGACAGCGGCAGACTTTCTGGCTAGAACCATCTGAAAGATGATTGTCTTCTTGGGGAAATCGGGATAGGGAGAGAGGAAAAATCGCTGGGAGACTTGCAGGGCTTGTCACTGGGACTGACAGCTCGAATCAGTGTCTACTAAGGAAAAATATCACAGGGCTCTTTTCTCCAAAAATAATTTGCTTTTGTTGAGAAGCTAAACCCATCGTACCTGTAGTACCCTTGTGTGTTTGACGGTGAAAATTGAATACTTTTATTTTTGGTGCAAAGCAACAAAGCTCCGCCAGGACCAATGACGACATGCGATGGCAATTGCTTTCTCAGTTTAGGTTGTGTATCCTTATCCTTTCCCTGGAGATAATATGAAAAGCCCTCTTAAGTAAAGGTTCTTTTACTTTCTCCTACAAAATTACCCTCTTTCCCACTTACAGTAATAAAAAATAAATAAATAAATATATAAATAAGCATTTATAGGGGAAATCAATAGTAACAATCAAACCAGACTGCTTCGTCGTTTATCTTCATTTTCAAATCAATTTACGCTCTGCAGAGACGACACCCCGCTGTGAGACTCTGCATTGGGCATGCTTTAAGGTCAATAACGCTTTCAAACAAGGAAAAGTGGGCTTATCACAACCGGCAAAATCAGATTTAATTAATTAGATAGTTAATTCATTTACACCTCATTATATGATATATTTTTTTTCGGGGTGTAAATAGAGGATGGGAAATCTGTGAGAAGTGGTTCTAAACCTGAAATTGTCAATGTGAAATTTAATGGGCCTCTGATGATGTTTCCGAAATCTGTGACTTTTAGCAAATTTACAGGTATCTGAACATATTAGTTCATTAGTTCGAGTTTCCCAAATGCATTTCACCAAACTATGGTCACAAGTTCTGTCATTACCAATTTGCACACGTTTCCTATAGGCTGTTACTGAAGGAGTTTTAACCTTATTTATTTGTGATTTATAACACAAAGCAATCCAGGACCTTGATCTGATGTTCTGATGTTTGGCCCAGATTATCTGCTATTGTGAGGCATTTACTGATCAAATCTTCAACATCCTTATTTTTGCAAACACTAGGCTGCAACAATAGCATCAGACATGTCTGATATCTAGGAGGAAGATTTTGACCATGATTATGTAAGAAATTTAACAATATAGTGTGTTAGTGTAAGTCCACTTCTTCAGCAGCGATAGTTCTGGTAGTATTTTTCATGTAAGGATTTTTAAATAAGAAGAAGTTACAAACAAACCAGCTAGAAGGCAAATTACATCACACAAGTTGATTGAGCAATTCCAGTGCTATGGATTTGACATTTGAAGTAAAATCTTAAAACATAAAGTCACATAGAAAGTATATGTTAACATTATATTGAAATATCGGTTTATACTTTCCAAAACATCTAACCACAGTTATAACATCAGAAAAATATCAATTTATAAATTTGTTTTATATTTTAAGTGAGGAAAACAAACATGTTTTATGGATGTAAGCAAAAAAAGTTTACAGTATCTAACACACTTTGTAGAAATTCTGTGAATTTTAACTGGACAACACAACTGAGTTGTTTTTTCTATATAAAAAAAAAAAAAACACAGACTCATTCTGAAAACGTACCGTTATATACATTTCTGGAGAGCTACAAATACTTCCCAGCTAAATTTTTTTTAGCTGTTTTTGTTTTCGCAAATCCACCAGAGGCCGCTGTGTACACTTTTTCAGATCCCAAATTTCTCTCGTGAGTGCCATTCACACCTGCTCTTCTCGTGTAAATCCACCAGAGGTCACTGTCGACTGACTAACAGACTGACCGACCCACTTTGTTAAACCCAACCGACAACCGAGTTTTCAGAATGAGCCTATGTTGCACAAAAATTATTGATTATATGTGAAATTTCCATTTGTGTGGCTTTAGTAAATAAAATATAATTGTTTTAAAACATTGACAGGGACATTTTTGAGTATTTATACAGTACCGTAAAACACAAGCCTAAACACACATGCACAAAATTACAAAGGGGTTTGCTATTTTGATGAAAAATGCTTGTTTCTAGAACACATTGTTCTCCACAGTAGGAGCAAAATGCTATAGAAGTGTATGGTTGCCAACTATGAGCATTTTTCTAAATATCTCCATGCGTTTCAAAAGAAATAAACTTAAATAAGTTTTAAACAAACAAAGGAAGAGTAAATAATTGCAATTTTCTTTTTGGGAGTTTTTTCAGTTTTGGGTGAACTATCCCTTTAATGTCTTAAGATGTTGGAAAGAACTACAAATTAACTACTGTACATATGAAGCATTTATAAAATATAAAATTATTAATTTAAAGTTGTTTGTTTTATCTATATAAACACTATATTTCAGGTTTGTACTGTATATGCATTTATTTTATATATTAAATTTTTAAGTATTTTGTTATATGGTTCTGAGTAGACAAAGCTTTGTTTTTCACATATTTCTCAAAAAGATTCTCTGATTGGCAGATTTTTTTTCTAAACAGCATTATGGGCAATGTAGTTTTTCTGCTGTTAAACATTTTACAGCAGGTCTGTCTTCAAAGATATTATTGTTGTTTAATGAGTTAGCAGTGGAGAAAACAAATCAAGTTTTTACTTCATAAACCCAACTGTTAAACACTAACTAATGTGTGACCATGGAACTGTATGAATGTGTTTGGCCAGCAAAGATTAAGAAGTTTGAATAACGTGATTCTTGGAAAACTTAGGAACAATGAAATGCACTGATGAGAAAATTTGAACTGTGAAAACCGCTAGCATGCTAGTTAATAAATGTAAACATAATAACTACATGCAATGTAAAAACTGAACAAAACATAATAAATATTACATTATTATTGTAATGAATGTATTTTTTATGTAATAAAATATTGAGGTCATAATGTAATGACAGCTATTACATTATGAAGCCATATAAGGGGAGAGCAGGGACGAAAGCAGAGGTGGGACCAAGCCATTGTTTGACAAGTCACAAGTAAGTCTCAATTCATTGCCCTCAAGTCCTGAGTCAAGTCCCGAGTCAAGACAGGCAAGTCCAGAGTCAAGCCCCAAGTCAAAGGCCAACAAGTCTCAAGTCAAATCCGAAGTCTTACGATTTGATTTTCGAGTCTTTTCGAGTCTTTTTAACAGAAAAATAGAATGTATTCAGATTATGTATGGTTGTAAGATCTGTATTAATTAAACAAACATGTTTTATGAAAGAACATTGCTCAGATACATAAAAATACAAATGTAATTTTCTAAAAAAGTGCTGAACAGTGCTGCGTCTTGTCTCCACAGCATATTCCACAAGGACAAGTTTCACCACAATCCAATTTGCCTCACATCACACAGAAATTGCAGGTCTACTGCTGTCTAATTCATTAGTTTTAGTTGTGCTAGTTATGTCTTCGGTGATCAACTTGTGAGTAACCAAAATTACATAAACGACTTTACTGAGGTAGCAGTAGACCAACAACTCCTGTATGCTGCAAAGTAAAATTTAGTGAAATTAGTATTTTGTCAATTGAATCTCATGTGTGCTGAAGAGATTAAGATGCAAATCCATCTAGCTGCAATGCAAAATGGTAGCACATATTTCAAATGAAGTAGTCTACTTCATACAAACAATAACATTGTTTTCTTCACATAACGTTGAAGAACTTTTTCTGCGCTCTCTACCTTGTGTGATGCTCGTGCACCGATTTCCTCTATTTGTGGACAAAACTGCTTGCGAGCTCTCAAATATACACTGCTCATGCACAAATTTTCTTGCACGTTCTCAGAGATTATATGGAGACTCACAATTTGTGTCTTTTGTTCCCTCTTCCTTTCGTGCTTTTTAATATGATTTATATTGGTGCACTGTTTATTAACAACCAAAATACTAAAATAGACTTACATGTTACATTTTTAATCTAATAAATCATAACATTTTTGGCTGTGTTATATGATGAGATTTTTCTAGCTTCAAACACTTAAAGACACAGAGAATAGACCAGTGACACCCCCAGAAAATTTTCTTAGGGGTGGCTAGAAGAGGTCGCACCAAATTTTGGGGTGGCACACACAAAAAAAAAATGAATTCAGTTTTGAAATGAATGTTTTATTTTTGTTTCTGGTAAATTAAATAATGTGGTTTTAATTCATTTAAATAAATACTCTTGAAACATTGCAATTTATAAAAAAAAATCTATAAATTCAAATTCAATAAAATAATAATATATATCTTCATTAATTTTCATATATAAATAACTTTTCAGTTATTTCCACATACTTTTATTGTACAGCATACAGTACATGCTGTGTCTAAAATTAATGAAGAATAATGAATTAATTAATAAAACAAACAAATAAACAAAAGGCATTACTATATACACACACACACTCACTATACAGACTCTATAATATCATTTATCCATATTCCTTTTTGAGCCACACTATTATTAAAACAGCTTTTTCTATTGATGTACGGTAGGGTAAATAATAAATTGCCATTGCTGTCTATATTGAAGGTGTGCGTGCTGTCAACGACGATCGGGGAGGGGGGTGGGGAAGTAAATCAGCTACATTAGTGGCACCAATCAATCCACAATAATTTAGTGGCTGCTATTTATATATGTATTTATTTATTTATTGAAATATTGTGCATTTACATAAGTACATTTCAATTAATAATGTCAACAGCAAAATCATATTGTGGTGCCCACGGCCACCGCTCGAAGGCGCCCATGCAATAGACATTGGATGTAAAGAATACATTTTATTTTAAAAACACTTATTAAACATCCTAAAGGTGCACCATACTAATAATAATAAAAAATAATAATAAAAAAAACATTTTAAATAATAACTAACGCAAGCAGAACTGTAACTGTGATAAAAATAAGGAAAAACTTAAGCCTACTGTACTATTCACTCTTAAAATAAATGTCACTATTAATCCCATTTTATCATGGCAACTAAAATAAAGTGAACTAGTGTCTGCTGTCTTCCACATTGTTGATGAGATTGTGGAGGACATTTTGCCTGTCCTGCTCTTCATTTTGAGGAAAAGCTGTTCCACAGGGCCCCTAAACATGTATATTGGCATGTACTGTGTTTTAAACAGTAAAGTACTTCAATTAATCTGTTGTGGTAATACTATAGTTGTTATGGTAACACAACATTCATTCATTCATTCATTTTCTTTTCGGCTTACTTCTTACACTTACTTAACTTTATTAATCCGGGGTTGCCACAGCGGAATGAGCTGCCAACTTATCCAGCACATTTTTACGCAGCGGATGCCCTTCCAGCTGCAACCCATCTCTGGGAAACATCCACACACACACTCATTGAGACTCATACACTACAGACAATTTAGCCTACCCAATTCACCTGTACCGCAAGTTTTTTGGACTGTGGGGGAAACTGGAACACCCGGAGGAAACCCACGCAAACACAGGGAGAACATGCAAATTCCACACAGAAATGCCAACTGACCCAGCCGAGGCTTAGACCAGCAACCTTCTTGCTGTGAGGCGACAGCACTACCCACTGCTCCACTGCGTTGACAGTAACACAGCAAGTGTAATATAAACAAATGACCCAGTGCTTTAGTTTTTTTACACTATAGAGTACATTATACTACGATTCACCACACTTTACTGTAGTAAAACTACACTCTGTATTTAATTTTATCAGTTCACTATTCTTAATACTACAGCATGCTGAAGCATTCATTAACAAGTTGTAAATAATACTAGCCTAAAACACAGGCAGTATACCTAACACTCAAAAACACTGGTTGTAATGAAGTTACGGCCACCTGGCCGCCGGGAAAAAGGAGGCGGAGAACCGGCGGACTTTTAAAGAAATATTTATTAATAAATAATAAATCCTCCACCAACTGAGAGAAGTGACAACATCCTGGGAGCCCTGTGGAGGAATCTATCCACCCGTCCGTCTTCTGGTGTCCAGCGGCGGTTCTCCTGACCGGCTGGTGGCATTTCTGGTCTCCTGCTCCGCTCCCGCTTCGGTGGAGGACGCAGGCTTCGGCGTCATGGCAGATCGCGGCGACTCCCCCCGGGCTTTCTGGGATGGCTCCCTTCAGCTCTTTCCCATCCGGTGGGGAGCCCCGCATCCCCTGCACCTCCCCATGCTGGGAGACGGCAGCAGGCAGATCCTTCCTCGCCAGCCTCAGGCCGCCCCGGCACTCTGGCAGACGAACGGGTTTCTCCCCCACTCGGGTTAACTCCCGAACACTCGCCCTCCTCCTCAGCGGCGAGGGCAACTGGACTACGTGTCCCTCCTTCTCCCGGGTTTTCGGCACCACTGTAATGAAGTTACGGCCACCTGGCCGCCGGGAAGAAGGAGGCGGAGAACCGACGGACTTTTAAAGAAATATTTATTAATAAAAGGGACGGCAGCTCCTCACGGAGACTGCCATCTAAATCAAAACAAACGGACGGCAGCTCCTCACGGAGACTGCCGTCAAACTGAAAGCAAAAGTAATACATGTCCGGGCCCGGTCCTCTCTCTCTCTCCTCTGCCATCGTTCCTCCTCTTATAGTCCAGAGCTCCTTCCGTGGGATTGAAGGCAGGTGCGCGCCACAGGTGCATCTCATCTGTGGCGGGCCTCGTTTCGCTCCCACGGCTCTCGGCCACGCCCCCTCGCCACACTGGTGTTTATTATAGAATTTACCTTAACCTTTCAAGTTTTTCGTGTATTGTTAATAAATAGTGTAGCAATATAGAAACCATATCAACATTCTTGGGAT
The DNA here is from genome assembly GCA_903798205.1 of Danio tinwini. Lineage (NCBI taxonomy): Eukaryota > Metazoa > Chordata > Actinopteri > Cypriniformes > Danionidae > Danio > Danio tinwini. The sequence continues at coordinate 209,573 of CAIGQZ010033176.1, forward strand.
AACCAATTTAACAGGATGACCTCTAGAGAGCAAAAGCACGAATGGTATAAGACACCAGAATGGACAAAAGTAAATGCAGAGAGACTGAATAGTACGTGCTGCAAGTGCGAGAGACCGAATGTACGCGGCGTGGGCGCAAGAGACCGAATGTACGCGCCGCGAGCTCGAGAGACCGAATGTACACACCACGGGCGCGAGAGACCGAATGTACGTGCCACGGGTGCGAGAGACCGAATGTATGCGCCGCGGGCGTGAGAGGCCGTATGCACGTGAGAGAGACCTTGGGTTACTGGCGTAACTGTGGATCTGTGAGACCGAAGGATGACCGTCACTAACAGCTTAAATAGAATGATAACCTTCGTTCCGCCTTCCCTTGAGACCGGATGTAAACAAAGTCATGCCCCATGACCCCGGAGGCGGAACTCCCACAAGGATAAAAGCGGGCTTTACTTCCGGCTCTTCTGCTTACCTTAAATGCCCCAGACTTCCGAGCGACAAGGATTAGTGACGGTCATCCTTCGGTCTCACAGATCCACAGCTATGCCAGTAACCCAAGATCTGTTTTGACCTCAGTCAGAGCGTCACTAATGGCTTAAATAAGATGACTTATGTCAACAGGGTCGCGAGGACCTTCAGAATTCAAACATTCGTTCCTCTCTGGGAACCAGACATTAAAACAGCCATGCTGAGTGATGTTGCACTAGTGACATCAATTCTGTAAAATTTGGAAGAAGTGCATACTGTAGACCATGATGCTGCAGCACAAATTTCTTCCACATGAAAATTCTCCCACATTCCTTAGATGCTGAGTAGCACATATATAAGTGCGCAATGCTCTTACTGGACATAAAGTAGATAAATCCTCTTCTGTTGTTTGTAAGGGAGGTTGAAATTGGTCCAACTCTATTGCCTGATTCCTAAATCAAGGACTAATCACTTTTGGCAAAAATTAAGGATTTGGCCAGAGTGATACTCCCCTGCCATCTGGTTTCCAGTGTAGACAGTCTTCGCTGACTGACATACTCTTTGATCAGAAATGGTTTTATTAGTGGGTCTTTGACAATAGTCTGTCTGATTTTTAAAAAAGGGTGGGGGGCACCATCAAAATTGTAGTCGATACCCTTGTGTAGACAGAACCCATGGGTCCACAACTACCTTTTCCCAGCTGGTTCTTAAGGGCTGGAAAAAAACAGCCGACGGCTGGCCCCTGATTCCTATGCAGGACCGCCTTCCCGGTCTGCATATTTACGTGAGCTTCCTTGTTGACCTCCCCTTCTAAATCGAGACTTTCCTTGGTAGTTTGTAGAAGAATTTTGCCTTTGACTGCAAAAAAGGTGTTGAGTCATGGCCTGGTCGCTATTCGTGTGCCCATGCCAGGCAGATTGTTGCGCTCTCTGGGGCTCCTTACCTTTTGTCTGGGGCCTGTGGAAGAGCACCTCTTGAGAATCAGGATGGAATACCTTACACGGCACCACTGGAAGATTCATTAACTCTCCTCTTATTGTCAGGGTTCTGCCACTCCGGTCTTGTAAATTCTTGTTTTGGTGGCAGAGTCCGGACACTAGCTCTGTCTTGTCATGCCCTGTTGTGCTCGGCTCGAGTTTTCTCGGGTCAGGCACTTGTGTTCTGTCATTGTGTGCGTCTCTGTGTGCGCGCCGTCATGAGTGCGTGCAGACCGTGCGCGCTCCCGTTTGATGCGGATGCGCGTGGTCTGCATGTGCTTGTGACGTGCGGGCTCTCGTACTCGTGTTTGTGTTTTGTTCTGTCGGCATCGCGCTGTTTCATTCTCAGCGTCTCAGTCTGGTTGGTTTTGGTTTCGGTTGGCGCTGAGATGAAACATGCGCGTTGCTTATGTGTGAGCTCACGGTAAGATGTTTTCATCTATCGCGTGCTCCTGTCATGTTTAGTCTTCTGTTGGTGTTGTGTTTAGCACGTGGTGCTTGTTTACATGCACTGCGTGCTTGTGTTGTCATGAACACGCAGTTAATGAGTTCTCTCATTGGCTGCGTGTTCTAGTTTTATGTGAGCACATGGCTTGTCTTTGTGTCATGTGCTCTCCCGTCTATTGTCTAGCCCTACCCTCCTTGTTAACCTATTATTAGTTTATCATGTTCACCTGTTTGTGTTAATTTACTTCTGCTTAAAATCTCCTCATGTCTGCTGTCCTGTGCCAGTTCGTCATCAATTCTCCTTGTCCTGTCATGCCATGTGTAGCCTTGTCCTGTCCTGATTCCTGCCAGCCTGCCCTGTGAAGTCTTTGTATGTTTTGTTAAGTTTTTCCCCCCTCGGGGTAGTTTTTATTGCTGTTTGTTTTATTTTGTTACTAATAAATACCCATCTTTCCCTGCATTTGAGTCCTCGCTCCTTTTCCCAACCCCACAACCCTGACACTTATGCCATCTGGAAGAGTAGTCTGTGCCAACCATATTTGTCTACGATCTAAAATGGCTGAAGACATCGCCTCTCCCACATCACGTGTCAACTGGGAATGGGCTATTAATGCTGAGTCAATAAGATTTTTTGAATCTTGGTCTTCTGAACCTATTGTCTTACGCAAAGCTGCCAACAGAATAGCCAACACATTGCCCGTGCGGGCTGCACGCACTGTCGCATTAAAGGATCTTGATATACCTTCCTTCGGCACCGAGAATTAGCAAATGCCCTGATTGGGTCTAAAGAAGTCCATGCAGCTATCGCCTGTTCGACTGGTGGCATGTCCCCCAAACCAGTTTCCACTGGGTATCGTGCACTGGCCAGCCGTCTACACTCTGCATTAAACTGAGGTTTTTGATATGGCTTCTTCCAGGCTGTTCTCAGCATTGAAGTAAAATCATCTGCTACCGGAATACAAGGAGCAGCATTAATTTGGGTTATACCCTCCCATACTCCGCCTACAGGGGCTGGATTGGGTGATGGTGATTTTAGGTCAACAATCTTGGCTGCACTACACACTCTGTTAATTACATTATTTTGATGTATATCCTCCTTTAATGTTGGTTTATCATTAACTTCTTCTGAGTCAGTTTGAGTTCCCCCATACTGGCTTCCTCCTGAATGTTGTGTCTCTTCAAAAGGTGATTGAGGGGCGAGAAGAGATAACACATCAGCCTCCTTTGCAGTTTCCTTTTGATAGGGCCACTGCTCATGCATCTGTACACTTTCCTTTACAGGTGGTAAAGATGAGGAAGTGGAAGATTGAAGTGTTTCAAACTGATCCATTCTCATTGACAGGCTTTGAGTAGCTGCTAAAATCTTTAATTGTGTGTCTGTATTGCCACTACCTGTAAGAGTCGGCATCTTTTCAGCAATGATCTCACTGTCTGTATTCTGAGGAGAGTCATGGTGGTCACGTGAGTGTTTACGTGAGCGTTTATGACTGCGCCTGTCCGGCGAGTGTTCCCTCCATCTTACATGCTGAGAGACAGGACCAGCTGCCCTATTAGCCCGACGAAGTCGTTCCTTCTTTGGTAAGTCAAGCGATGCAACACAAGGATTGTTTACATCCTCACTTAAATGTGCCATCTCCAAACATGAAGGACATTCTCTATGCCAGTCACGAGGGTCCATTGCTATATGGCAGAATCTGCAGCATTGAGAAGCCATCATAGTCCTATACTGCTGTTAATCAGATTCAACACTAACTGTGAACAGTGGTGTAACAATCTATTTCATATAGTTTAGAAGGTCTGCACCAGTACGCGAACATACTTAGCAGATCTTCATTAAGCCCCAACAACTGCGAACAGTGATATAGGGTATACGTTTTCAATACTCACCAATATTAGCATGAAATATTCTGTACCGACTGGTGAGCGCTCTGAAAAAAACAATAACATGTATGGAAAAAACACAACAATTCATAGGGACACAAGGCACCTATACCACTTGGGTTAAGAATTGCATGGGGTAATATTATTATTTAATTAAATAAAAGGTAAAAAAAAAGGGTAAAGAGAAAGAGCCTTTTTAAAACAATGTTTTAGACAGAAGTATATTTTTTTGCTGTGGTTACTAACTCATAAGAGTGGTCTATTAATATTAGGTAGTATTTTGAAAAAAATGTAGAACAATTTTAAAATAATTCCACTTGAAACATAAATTGCACATCAATTGCAGAACCGAAATTAAACACACGGATGGGTCAAAAGTAACACAACAATATTTGCTAGATGTATTGACTTAATGTTGTTTATTTGAAATGTATCTGACTATGACCTTATTAATGTTAACTGCAAACATATGTTGTCGTTATTGTTGCAAAAAATATTAAACTGCATTTTCATTTTAAATTTCAGTTCCAACAAATGTTTCAAAAGCTACTCAACAAAGTAAAGTGTTAAAACTTTCTAGAATTTGGAATTTTTAATTATTATTGTTATTATTATTATTGGCAGTATGCATTCATTTTATAAACTATATGACTATATCTTCAATAGATTATTGTTGTTGACTATATCTCTGCTTCAGAAAGTCATAGAGACATGGTGCTGTTTTCACTCATGGTAGCAGTGACTCGCTAACTCATTTCTCATACATTAACCACATTTTGTTAAAACAATGTTATTGCATTAAAATATATTAGGCCTATTGCATTTTGAGCTCAAGATTTGGTGAGTTTATAATGTAATATGTTTTTCATAATTTAACATATTTTATTACATTATGAGTTTGATATTTTAATGCATTTTGAGAAAATGATTACATTATGAACAGTTCATAGCGATTATAATGTGTATATTACATTATGTTCAGTTTTACATTTCATGCAGTTATTACAAGATCACATGAGCTACTTCCTCTGCTATGATAATCCTAATAATATACCTTAGTGTGTCATTTGCCAAGGTTTTCAATTGAATGGCTTGCTCAAGCATGTGTGACATTTGAGAAAGTCTGTGAAGGTTTTCTCTGGGGTCTTTCCAACAAGCCCTGGATGTGGCTTTGCTAGTTAGTGGGTCTTCCTTCACCTTAGGTGAGGTGGAGGAAACCCCTAAATATTTTTTTTTGGGGGGAGCAAAGAAAAGCAAGGCCCGCTGGCAATGGGGCTTGCTGCTCATTTCACCACCACACAGTCAATACTCAAAATGGCAGCTAAAAATATACAAGCTCTTGAAATGGCTGCCACCAACCTGCAAACATTCAAGATGGCCGCCTCCAGATCTTCAGCTCACAAAATGGCTGCAGCTAGCTCGCCAGCTTAGTTTATGGCCACGACCAATCTACCACCAGCTCACAAGGCTTCCTGTTCCGAATCGGTTTCTGCCATAGTTCCTGTTGTTGTTCCTGAAATGCCATCACCTGAGTCACCAGAATGGCCACCACTACCTGAGCTGCCAGAGCTGCCACCGCCACCTCCAGAGCTGCCAGATCCTCCGTCACTGCTAGAGCCTCCAGAGTTGCCAAAACCCTTCCTGAGTCCCAGGAGAGGGCACCAGATTCTGCTGAATTCCCAGAATGGCGGACGCCAGATCCTCCCGAACCCCACGAATGGCAGGCGCCAGATCCTCCCAAATCCCCCAAATGGTGGGCGCCAGATCATCCCGAATCCCCTGAATGGTGGGTGCCAGATCCTCCCGAATGGCCAGGGCTGTCAGATCCTCCTGAATTTCCAGAATGGCTAGGGGTGCCAGATCCTCCTGAATTCCTCAAATGACCAGGGGCGCCAGATCCTCTGGAATGGCCAGGGGCACCAGATCCTCCTAAATTTCCCAAATGGACAGGGGCGCCAGATCCCCCTGAATTCCCTGAAAGGCCAGGGGCACCAGATCCTCCTGAATTCCCCAAATGGCCAGGAGTGCTAGATCCTCCGGAAAACCAGGGTTGCTAGATCCTTGTAAATTCCCAGAATGGCCAGGGGCGCCAGATCCTCATGAATACCCCGAATGGCCAGGGGTGCCAGATCCTTCCAAATTCCCCAAAAAAGCCAGGGGCACCAGATCGTCCGGAATTCCTTAAATGGCCAGGGGCGCAGGATCCTACTGACTTCCCCAAATGGCCAGGGGGGCGAGATCCTCCTGACTTCCACGAATGGCCAGGGGCACCGCCTAAGTCCCACGAATGGCCAGGGGCACTGACTAAGTCCCACAAATGGCCAGAGTCACCGCCTGAGTTAAGTTCCATGCATGGCCAGAGTTTCCACCTGAGTCCCAAGAACGGCCAGAGCCACCACCTGTGTCCCACAAATGGCCAGAGTCTCCGTCTGAGTTCCACGAATGGCCAGAGTTGCCGCCTGAGTTTCACGAATGACCAGAGTCGCTGCCTGAGTCCCATGAATGGCCAGAGTTGCCACCTGAGTCCCACGAATGGCCAGATTCGCTGCGTGAGTCCCACGAATGACCAGAGTCGCCGCCTGAGTCCCACGAATGGCCAGAGTTGTCGCCTGAGTCCCACGAATGGCTCACTCTGACACCCTCATTACGGAGTCTTGTAAACTGTATATTGAACATTACGACATGTTTTCCCTTGCCTTGTCCTGCAGTGTTTTAGACCCTTGCCTTGTTTTGTTTGTTTATTCCTGTCTGCTGCCTGCCTTTTGACCATCTGCCGGTTTATTTGACTTTGACTCGGGATTACCTTTGTACAACTGTTTGCCCCTGTGTTGACCATTGCTTGCCTGACCATCTCTGTATAATAAACCCTGCGTTTGGATCCTTAACTACTTTGTCAATGTCTACTTCATGTTACATTAACAAAGGTTTTATTTGGCCAACAACACCATATGCTTAAAAAATGTATGTTTTAAAAAATATATGATATAAATGAAATGTGTAGTTGAATTGTAATGATTTTTTTGTTTTGAAACATTTATTATTATTTAAAAAACAAACAATAAAATAAATAAAAGTTCCAGTTTGACTCATATAAAGAATCTTACAAAGAATCAATAGTTTTTATTTGTTATATTTTTCTGTTGCATATGCTTTGAGATTTATGTGGATTTTTAATATTTAGTCAAATAACTACTTTCTTAGTACTAAACAATTTTTTTATTAACTAAAATACTTGTCAGACATATTAGATATATACAATTTGATGTAATTAGTAATTCAATCTTTTTTAAAAGTACTGTAACAGTAAGACTGGTTGAAAAAAAAACTAAGCATTCTAAGGTCTACAAAGGCTGTTCTCTTTGTAGGAGCAAAGTTTCTAGCTAATATTACATGCAGGTTTGAAAAATGAGCATGCTAGCATTCAGTCCCCCATTATAATATATATAGTTTATCTATATACATCAGGGCTGCAAAATATTTTGTTTCAGCATCGACGCTGAAATGTGTGCAACCACAATATAGTTACATTACAGAATATGCTATTTTGAAAAAAATATTTATTGTTGACTATAGGGACGGCATGTTTTTTGGAGATTTGATTTGTGGAATCACTGCAATGTTTAACTATAACAAATTAACCATGTGTTAACTATGTATTCATATCATAATATATTCACTACCTGACAAAAGTCTTGTTATCGATTCCAGCTGTAAGAGCAACAAATAATAACTTGACTTCTAGTTGATCATGTGGAAAAATGGCAGAGGGTTGATTATACAGATATAGATAATACCCGCTCTTTATCTTGGATGGAGGGACTGGCCTGATTGCATCTTTCGCTAGGAGGACAGTAATCTCCTCTCGCAAGACAGGGGCGGACACAGGGCTGGCTGCACTGCTGTCAAAGGTGGTGAGGGCAGAGGCGCACGCAGATCGGGCAGAGAAAGGTGCCCTTCAGGACTGTGTGAGCCTACTGTGCACCTCTGGGAATTAGGGGACGGGAAGCTTAGATGGTCTAGCCTTCCTAGTATCCACCACGTAACACCTATCTAGTCGGTTCAACCGTGGGGCTGGGGCATAAACCATCTCCAGACCCACGGCTGAAGCAGCCCGGGAAAGCGCCGAGTTCACCACCCCAGAGGAAGGGAACGGGTCCGGATCCTCATCAGACAATGATAGCCCACCCTCCAATGCAGCGGTGGACATCTGGTCCTCGGTATCATCAAGTGAGAGGACAACCATCTAAGAGGACGGATGACTTCTCTCCCTCGAAGCTTGGATGGAGCGCTTGGAGGAGCGAGAGGTCCGCAAGCTCAGGGGCAGCGGATTTACTCCCACTGGAACCCTCAAGCTTAGCAGTTCACTGCGTAGCAAAGTTCAAGCTTGGTGAACTCTGACCTGCGAAATCGCATCACTTAACTGCGTGAGACCAATCGAACATCAAACCATGACCTCTCTGGACAGAATTTTTTTTTTTATATCTAATCATCTTGTTTAATTCCTCCCTTTTCACAGCGCTGTACAACAGAATTCCGCACGCACAATCTCTTGTGGGACTGCAGCATTATACAAGATTCATTGTAATTGATGCCGGCTGTGCACGCTGACGCCACAAGCTCATTGGCCTGTTTTTGTACTTTTTCAGAGGATTGGATTCTGACAAAATTCTCATATTGGAAGATTTATACATAGCATTGAAGTTCCCCTCCTGAAGGGGAACTAAATATCACAATGTATTTTCCCAATATCTTGCAGCCCTAGTAAAAATAAAATTAGTTTAAAGATTGCACATGTGCATGCATAAAGAACAGTGGAGTGTGATGTAAAAGGGAAACCATTATGAATCAAACAATGAATGCAGCCAAACAAAAAAATTGAAGCAGTCCTCAGATGTAATGTTGGCTACAATAGCAGCTGTTGTGGAGAAAGCCATTGACTAAATGAGACGCATGTATGAGAGTAAATTACACCCTGCATGAAAAGTGATTAGAAAAATGAATGGCTTTCTGTTTTTGTGTGTGTAAATTAGCAATAATAACAAGATATTAATTACAGTCCAATCAAATCAATTTTGTGCTATACTAATTAGCATAAATAATTACTCCACATGAATGTTATATTGTTAGCATCGCTACATTATTAAATGGTTCATGCACCTTTTTACTAGTTACTTTCAAGTTAGTTACTTTTAAGTTAGCCAATTGAACACAACTGAGTACAGTAAACTTGTTTATGGTGCATTTACAAAAAAGAAAAAAAAGAAAAATTACTCATACATTATTATATACAGTATATTTATTTTAATTTAATTAAATTGTATTTGGTTTTTACAAGGTTTTTAATCATCACTTATATGTCAAATTAAATATATGTATTTTTTTATAATTTTTTATTGTCTTGACTTCATTTATATATTCTATTATAATATTTATTTATTTATTTATTCATTCAATCACTTATTCATTTATTCACTCATTCATTCATTCAAAACACATTACATTTATACATAAATAAATCGGTCGCACTTTACAGTAAGATTTTATTAGTTAATAGTTTATTAGTAGTTAGTTTATTTGTTAACATGAACTAATTATGAACAATACTTGTATGGCATTTATTCATCATAGTTCAACAGTTACTAATGTATTATCAAAAACTAAATTCATGCTTGTTAACATTACTTAAAGCACCATGAGCTAACATGAACTAACAATGGACAACCGTATTTTCATTAACTAACTTTAACAAGCATGAATACATACTGTAATAAATGTATTGTCCATTGTTTGTTCATGTTAGTAAATTAATGAACTAACATTAACTAATACAACTATATTGTAAAGTTATTACCCATAAAAGTCTTAAGAGAAATATAATTCCCCTTCAGGAGGGGAACTTCAATGCCATGTGGAAAAACTTCCACTATGGGGGATTTCATTCAGAAAGCCAATCATCTAAAATAGTATGTAAACAGGCCAATGAAATGCTAATGAGTTAGCAGCTTCAGCTTGCGCACCTGATGCTCGTTGCAATCAATTTGCTATAAGAGCACAGCACGCGCAAAGCCAAAGCATCATTTTCACTTCAGAGACTTCAACAGCCTTCTGAGAGAGTCGATGAGGGTTCCTCCAGCTGAGTTTCAGACAGAGAGTAAATGAGAACGATCTCCCGGTCCAGAGTGTGTGACACGCAGTGGCAGATGGTCAAGCTCGGTTTCTCCCTTGCCTGGCGTCCTTTGGGTCCGGTCCTATGGAGCGGTATGTATTGTTGCAAATTTCTTAAAAGAGCAACACGGTTGTGCAGTGCGTCGTTTTCAAGACACCGCTCTGACTGTGTGTTTCTGGATGCGGCGGTTTCCTGTCCTCGGATGATAGGCACTGCATTTCATGTCTGGGGGTCCAGCATGTTAATGCGATGCTCACGGGCAGTGCATGCCATCACTGCGGTGGCATGTCTGTGGCGCAGTTAAGATCGCGGTTAGCTCTTGCAAAAGGGCCACCCACCACAGTTGTCCCCGCTCCGCGGTGGGCACTCGGACAGATCTAAAGGTTACAGTGTGAGTAAATCTGCCGCCCTCGGTCTTGCGGACCTCTCGCTCCTCCACACGCTCTCTCTAAGCTTCGAGTGAGAGAAGCGCTCCATCCCCGGATGGACACCCTCTCACTTGATGACACCGTGGCTCAGATGTCCACCGCTGTATCGAAGGATGGCTGTCATGGTCTAATGAAGGATCACCTCCCTCCGCTTGGGAGGGAGCACGACGGTGGATCTTGAAACAGACATGATAACCATGCTTTCCCGGGCTGCTTCAGCCACGGGTCTGGACATGGTTTATCCCCAGCCCTGCAGCCGGACCGAATAGACGGGTGTATGTGGAGGACTCAAAAGGCAAGACCTTCTAGCCTCCCATACCTTTCTTCCCGGAAGTGCACAGTAAGCTCATGCAGTCTTGGAGGGCACCTTTCTTCCCACCCTTGATGGTGGAGCAGCCAGAGAGTACGAGTCGATTCACCAGATTGAGAGTGTCATCGCGGGCTCTGTGTAGTGCCTCCTTCTGCTGAAGTCAGGCTCATCTCCCGTCCAAGGCGTGTCGGTTTCTGCCTCCCTCCGAGCCAGAGCCCACACAGCCGCAGGCCAGGCTGCTTCCAACCTGCACGCTAGGGTCCCGCTAGACCTCAAGTCTGCTGCGTGTGCCCTGGGAAGGACGATGGCCACATTAGTGGTCCAGCTAAACCTGGCAAAATATTTGTGGAGTCAACAAAGTTCACTTTCTTACATCCCCCATATACCAGGCTGGCCTGTTCGGCAACACCGTTGGTGGATTCACCCAGGAATTCATGGCAGTACAGTCGGATACCATCTTCGGCGGAAATGTAATACCACTCCCCCCCGCCGAACCATCCACATCCAATGCTTGTCGCCACGAGTGCCCGTCTATGAGACCTGCTCCACCCCCGCCTGCACCTCTGGCCAATCGGCAGCGCTGAGCACCTCACAGGCAACCAGCGCTCCTCGTCCCAAGGCGCCGTTAAGTCCGGTTAACAATCCGCAAGGCGCTCCTGAGACCGGCCATCCAGAGAAGAGGGAATTTTTGCTTTCTCCCCGGTGGGAGGCCAGGCCCCTCAGAGAGAAAGCATTTTTCCTTTCCCTGGATGTGACAGCCCGAATACTGCCAGTCTGGGACACGATAAAGCGTCCAGCAGGATCGGTGCACTTTGCCAGTGGACCGTCTCCTTTCGGACGGTCTCCTTTCGGACGGTCTTCTTTCTCTCACACCTCCAGCCCTTCCCTACAGAGTTTGGGTGCAAACGAGAGTGAATCTCTCTCCTCCAGCTCTTCTGCGGGACCCCAGCACTCCCCGGAGCAGCACTCCCATTCCGCGCTGCCACACTGCTGGTACGTCAGTGATTGCAACGATGCAGCCATTAGTAAGGGCTTTGCCTGCCTGGTTAGCGCGGGCCAGCCCTTTGCAGTGGCTTATACGCACGATCAGACTCGGCTACGTGATTCAATTCGCGAAACGGCCTCCCAAGTTCACAAGTGTGTATCTCACCAGGGTCAGCTCTGTGCCCGCCCCTGTCTTGCGCAAGAAGATTGCTGTCCTCCTGGCAAACAATGCAATCTAATCGATCCCTCCAGCCGAGATGGAGAGCAGGTTTACTGCCTGTACTTCATCATACCCAAAATAGCGGTGGGATCTCTTTTGTTGGGTTGGAGCTGGACTCAGTCACCATGATAGCACGCCTCTCCGGAGAGCACGCTTAGCCCCTGGAACGAGCCCTCGTTCATACAGGCCGGAGTGCCTCTAGGACAGGTGTCCAGCCTTATTGTTGTTTCGACAGATGCTTCCAGCAAGGACTGGGGACCGTGTGTTGCGGGCATGCAGCTGAGGGCCTGTGGAAAGGAACCCAGTTGCATTGGCACATCAATCGCCTAGAGCTGTTAGCAGTGTTCCTCGCTCTCCGCCGTTTTTACTGGTGCTGGAGCGACAACACGTGCTGGTCAGGATGGACAGCATAGCGGTGGTGGCATAAACCAACCGTATGGGGGGTATCTGCTCTCGCTGCATGTCTCAGCTCGCTCGCCGTCTGCTCCCCCGGAGTCATACGCGGCACAATTGCTGCATTCCATTTTTCCCCACCGAGCTCAACCGTGCAGCCCATTCACTCTCATGGCAGTTTCGCCTGGGAAAATGGAGACTCCACCACCGACTGGTAAGCTGTTTCGGCTGCGCCTTTCTCTCTAACTCAGAGATTCATGCGCTCTCGCTTGAGTTCCCCACTTAGCGAACCCTGCAAAGTCCACTGGCTACACAGCTGGCCCCAGGTGTGTGTAATACGCATTTCTCCAGTGAGCCTACTCGCACAGATAATAGGAACAGCTCTCGTATTGCGCCTCTCTGGTCCAATCGGACCTACTTCAACTCTCTCCTCGTGATGGCCCCTCCCTGGCACATCCCCTGGAAGCAGGGGACAGGCACCATTTGGCACCTGCTCCCAGATCTATGCCTCACGTATGGTTCAAAGATGGAGCACGGAGGACTTAGGTGACCTACCGATTTGGTGGTTAACACAGTCACTCAGGCTAGAGCACCCTCCACAAGGCACACCCTTGCCATGAAGTGGAGTCTATTCACTGTGTGGTTACCTTTTTCCCCAAGAAGGAAACCCTGAACATGCCAGATCAGAGTGATGCTATCCTCCTTCAGTTGGCTGGAACTAAGGCTGTCCCCTCCGCTCTGAGAGGTTGGCATTACGATCTCTGCCGCTCTGATGCAGCGATGGCGGCGTGCTGGGAAGCATCGCCTCATCATCCAGTTCTCAGAGGCGCGAGACGTGGATATTAATTCTTACTGTTCCTCTCTTATACCCACTTGGAGATCTCTCTTAGGAGAGGTCTGCTCGATCACTCGACTTAGTATCTTTAAAGATTTCTGTCCAGGTAGACAGCTCTGTTATGCTCTCTTGCCACCAGTCTCCCCACTTGGGTAGCAGGTGTCCTCTGCAGCGTCCTCCATATCGGGACTGCACGCTTCCCAACAAACTGTCGTATTAAATTCCTAGAATTATTCAGACGCATTTGCGACTCCCGAAAAATATAACTAAATTTGTAAATCTTCTGTTGAAGCGGGATAAGTAAGGGCCAGTGAACACAATGGAAGACAGCATCTCTGGTGATGCAGGTGTGCTCACGATCTCTCTTGCCTGGCAAACCTCTCATCGGGTAAGGTTCAATCATTATGGTGTTTTCCATAAATTTCCCCATAGTGGAAGTTTTTCCACATAGCATTGAAGTTCCCCTCCCGAAGGAGAACGCTCCGGTTACTAGCATAACCCTCTCGGGGAACATAAATGCTGTCTTCTGACAGATAGACAACAGCTAGTCAGAATGGGTAAAATCACGTCCGACAGCCGCACCATCTACACTGGTGCCCCCCAGAGATGTGTTCTCTCCCCACTGCTCTTCTCCCTGTACACAAATGACTGCACTGCAAAAGACCCCTCCATTAAGCTCTTGAAGTTTGCGGA
>CAIGQZ010033176.1:234766-249512 GCA_903798205.1 Danio tinwini
TATATATATATATATATATATATATATATATATATACACACATATATGTAGTAACTCAACCTATCTTATAAGGAATTTAATTAGCTCATATCAATGACTCGGATCTTGAAGATTCGAATCATTGATTCGACTCAATTGAGTGAGATTGAATCAGATCAAAAGATTCACACTTTATCCGAAATTTGTCCCGCAAATAGAGACATCACATTTTACCAGTTTAGTTTATATCATTTTCGTGGCCAACGATAATAACATAAAACAGAATAGGGTTAACTTTTAGCAAGGTAACAGATCTATAGCTTGAGGCAATGACTTAGAAGCACATAAAACAAGAACACAGTTCTTACAAAGAACCTTGGTCAAGGTCAACATCAGAAAAGCTGAGCATATGTGGAGAAAAACAAAACTAGTAATCCATTATAATATCTATAACGACAGCCTTAATGCTTTTAATGTGGAACTAAACACTGCTAGGCAGACTTACTTTTCAACCCTTATAAACAGCAACTTAAATAATGCTCGTACACTTTTTGCAACGGAAGAGAGACTCACAAACCCCCCCAGTAAGATTCCCAGTGAGCTACTCTCGGAAAGTAAATGTAATGAGTTTGCTCATGTCTTTACTGATAAGATCAATAATATCAGAAAGGCAATCAGCTCATCCAATCAGCCAAGTTGTGTCGACGTCAGACAAGCTCAACCACAACTTAAGAAATCAGACATTATGTCTGATTTCATGGCAATTAATGGTAAAATCTTAGAAGAGATTGTACAAATTCTGAAAACATCAACCTGCAGTCTTGACACACTCCCCACATAATTCTTCAAAACAGTGTTTAACTGTCTAGAAATGGATCTCTTAAAAGTGGTAAATGCTTCACTTCTCTCAGGGATTTTTCCAAACTCACTTAAAACTGCAGTTGTTAAACCCCTCTTGAAAAAGAACAACCTGGATAACACACTTTTGAGCAATTACAGGCCAATCTCAAATCTCCCTTTCATTGGAAAAATCATTGAAAAAGTTGTTTTCAACCAGGTTAACACGTTCTTAAACTCCAAGGGGTGTTTAGACAATTTTCAATCTGGTTTCAGAGCACATCACAGTACAGAGAGCGCTCTTATAAAGATAATCAATGATATTCGCCTAAATACAGATTCAGGCAAACTAACAGTGCTGGTATTGCTCGATCTAAGTGCGGCATTTGACACTGTCGATCACAGCATACTTCTGGATAGGCTGGAAAACTGGGTTGGGCTGTCTGGGATGGTCCTCAAATGGTTCAGATCTTATCTTGAAGGGAGAGGTTACTATGTCAGTATAGGTGACCATAGGTCGAGGTGGAGCCAAATAATGAGAAAGAACCAAATCTCCTACAACAGCTATGCTGATGACACTCAGATCTACTTAGCCTTACTGCCTAATGACTACAGCCCGGTTGAAACCCTCTGCCAATGCATTGATGAAATGAACAATTGGATGTGCCAAAACTTTCTTCAGTTAAACAAAGAGAAAACTGAAGTTATTGCGTTTGGGAGCAGAGATGAGGCTCTCAAGGTAAATGCGTACCTTGGCACTAAGGGTCAAACAACAAAAAAAAAATAAGGTCAAGAATCTTGGTGTGACTCTGGAGTCAGATCTGAGTTTCAATAGTCATGTCAAAGCAGTTAGTAAATCAGCATACTATCATCTCAAAAACATTGCAAAAATCAGATGCTTTGTTTCCAGTGAAAGACTTAGAGAAACTTGTTCATGCTTTTATCAGCAGCAGGGTGGATTACTGCAACGGCCTCCTTACAGGCCTTCCAAAAAAGACAGTCAGACAGTTGCAGCTCATCCAGAATGCTGCGGCCAGGATTCTGACTGGAACCAGGAAATCAGAGCACATCACACCTGTCCTCAGGTCCCTACACTGGCTCCCAGTTACATTCAGAATAGATTTTAAAGTATTATTACTTGTCTATAAATCACTAAATGGCCTAGGACCTCAATACATTACAGATATGCTGACTGAATACAAACCTAACAGATCACTCCGATCTCTAGGATCATATAAACTAGAAATTCCAAGAGTTCAGTCAAAGCAGGGTGAATCGGCTTTCAGCTACTGTGCCCCTCGCTGCTGGAATCAGCTTCCAGAAATGATCAGATGTGCTCCAACATTAGACACATTCAAATCCAGACTGAAAACACATCTGTTTAGCTGTGCCTTTACTGAATGAGCCCTGTGCTACGTCTTTTATAACCCATTTAACACATTTTTATCTGTTTTTAATCATTCTTATTATTTGCTTTTTTATTTTTTTGCTTTCTAACACTTGTCTTTTTATTCTTGTTTATGTAAAGCACTTTGAATTGCCACTGTGTATGAAATGTGCTATATAAATAAACTTGCCTTGCCTTGCCTTACAAAGGAGAACAAAGATTTATTGAGCTACGCTACGATACATGAGGCTAACTACGTAATAAGCAAACAACAAAAAACAAACACACACATTCACACACACACACACACACACACACACACACACACACACACACACACATACACACACACACACACACACACATACACACACACACACACACACACACACACAAAGGCAGTTCAGAGGATGCAAAATGAGCTAACAACCATCCCAAATTTTTTCTAGTCTTTCGTACTAGATCTTAGAATCACCTGAGAAACCACAAAAGCAGAGATTTGACTTATCTTTAACTGCTTAAGATCATAGGCACCAAATCAGAAAGAGACAACAGTTGTTTGTGAATCGTGTTACTTGCGAGTTTGTTGAAGTCTTCTGGACTGGAGTTTTGCCTCGCCGGGCTTGACTGAAGAAACACGTGGCGCTCCTGATAGGGTGGCTTCGAGTGAGGTCGTTGGGATTCCCGCTCGTAAGCAGAGGCTGTTCTGAGTTGCCGGGGTAACGAAATCTGTTAAGAGTTCGTTTGCGGAAGTTTCAGCGGTCTGAAACTTTGCATAAACAGTTTGTGGTGACCCAATTGCGTGGCAGGCGACCTAGGGCAGAGAGCACGGCTAGGCGAGCTAGCTTGATGCTAAAAGCAATGTGTTTAAGGCTGCACTCAGTGTTTAAGGGACCTGATCTGATCCGTCCTTCTTACACTGTCCTCCAATGAGCAGTTGCCATGAAGGGCAGGGCCACGCCCCGTACCCGTGTAGCCAGGTCGAACATTAACCAGCTGCAAGAGACTTCACGTGGTAAAATCTCTAGTAAGATTGTAACTATCTGACATCAAATGTTACAAGACGAATACTGTTCGTACTAATAAATTCTCATTTACACCAATGTATTGCAAATAAAAAGAGGTTTTGTTTAAATCCAAACATAACTTTTTTTAGACACATACAGAAAATTTTAACCTGTTAAGGGTAATACAACACATTATTAACCTGGTTGCTTGGAATAAACATGGCACATAAGGAAACCTATGGCTATTTTGCAAAATACCAAATTTTGCCTTGGCTATAACATTAAGAAAATGTCTTTCTTAAGTCTTTCATTAGTTGCCAGAGATCTTTGTCTCTGAATTCCCTTCATCTGGCTGCAATTAGAATTGCCCGAGGGCGAACAGATGGCCACAAGATCACATGATCGGTTATTCAAAGGTCTCGTGATTCAAGAGTCTCGTGATGGAAGAAATCCCGCCAAAACCTGATAAAACTTCATTGTTTAGATGGTTAACCATTTACGAAACGTTTGAAAGCATCTCTGTCTATTTGCGGCCAAAGTATTGGGGGAAGAGAGTCAAATGAATTGGCGCCCCTGTTATCCTGATGGTATAAGCCCTGGAGCGGATGAAGCAATTTGCGCTGAAAATTCCAAGCCTGATTCGAACTGGTTTGGTCAGTCCCTTCATATATATATATATATATTAAAGTTTATTAATATTTAACTTTATTGTCAGACTTATATCTCAATTTTTTTCTTGCATGTTACATATCCCTTACAAAGAGACACGACATAACATATGTACAAATAGAGACATAAACAATCATTTAGCAAAGATCTTATTCAGCTCCTGGATAGCCCGATGTTTTAATTTTACTTTGTCAATCAATGGTTAAAATTGAATGGTGTAAATGCATGATTCAACACTTGACTAGGGTTTGAAATCATATTCCTAGCTAGTCTTGAGGTTCTTGTGATACGAAATGTCATATCATTTTTCAAAAGGCTGCCCCACTATCTTTCAGCGAATTTTAATCTTCATCAGCTTTGTCTTTAAATTAACAGACTCATACACCATGCAGAATTACAATTGGACACCCATAAGTACAGAAATAACTGTTCCAAATGATCTAAGACAATGCAGAAAATAAATGATTTAATTTATCTTGTTACACAAACCATCAATGTGATCTTTCCATGAAACCTAGTTCTCTGTTATTATACTCAAATACTTATATTTGCCTGTGTCTGATATTTGCATTATATATAACCATTTTCTTTTTTATTTAAATTTGCTACTTAATTTCCAGAAGGGTGCAAGTGTGATGTCCTAGCCTTCCACTTAACCATTAAACTCAAAGTAGTGATCATATATATATATATATTATTGTGAATGGCTGCGCTATGTGCCACATTGTATAGTGTGGAACAGTGGGAGCTGATGCAAATGTCAGCGCATGTCACTTTTGCCTTAAACTACACGCTGCCAGAATGTATTCTCCTCTGAAGCTTTCATCCCTCGTATTCATGGAATGATATGCCCATTTCTGGCCATTAGAGGAGGTTTTATGATTCACTGACTGAAAGAAACGGCCGCCATTTTATGTATAGTGCTCTGTTTGGCACAGACTGCATGTTCTGAGAGAGTCTATCAATTGCAGGTGCTGTATTCATAAAGCGTTGCAACTGAGGGCCATTGCGCATTAGGTATGCTGTGTGTGTTTGTAAGCGCGTGGGTTTGTCTGTGCGAGCGTGTGCATGTCTGCGTATGCTGACTGCATTCTCATTTTTCTCCCCTCCATTTGAATTTTAATTTGATTTTGATAACAGCCCCATTTTGCAGTAATTATTTATCACTAATGTAATTTTACAGTCTGTCAGGTTATCCACTAACACACCTTGAATAATACAAGATGAAACAGAATCAAGGATGGAAGACAATATTTTCTCTTTCCTTTTGATATGACTTTTGTTTTTTTTCCCCTCAGTCTTCACAGACAATAATTAACAAGCGAAACATACTCAGATGTATTTAATTATATACCGTAGCAATCTCTCTGTTTCTCTCTCTCTCTCTTTTTTTTTTTTTGCATAATTTATGACTGTTGTCAAACTGCTATTTGAATTTGAGCTGAAAATGTAAGCTTCTTAATAATTGGTTGTCTTGTTATGCAGGTGAGATATTTATGTATGCTTTCTGAGAGGAGAGATGGAGATAATATTGTGTGCAAGTACAGTGTTACAGTCCATATGATTTCCTAAAGGAAAATCATACCACTTATATATTGCATTCATATATTTATAGTCAACTAAAATAAAAAAATAAATAAAAATGTTACTTGAAGTATAGTAGCTATCAAACTGGATGTGAGCTTAATTAATATAAAGGTTTAATATAAATCATTAAAAGGTATGTTGGTATTTTTAAAACTTATATATATATGTATATTATTTTACTTGTATAATGAATTTTTCAGTGGGTGAAAACGTTTTGTTATTTATTAACATTCTTTTTTTAAAACTACAAATAAGAAGCAGCTTTTATTATAGACCATATAATGTAAATCTGGATATACATAGGCATAGCTGAATACTAAGGGTTCTGTGCATGGAAATTACATATACTGCGAGACTCAACAACTACTAGCTATGTTTCCATCTACCTTTTTTTGTGAAGTTTCACAAACTAATTTCGAGAGGAGCAGCGCGACAAGGCCACAGCGCGACATGGCGCACACATGTCTATCGATAACATTGAACACCAGACACGCACCTTTACATGTTACTCATAACAGAACCTTCAAATAGCACTCTGAGACGCAACAGAATACGAACAGTGTCCTGAGCCATGACTGAGCGCGGCCGACTCGAGGTGCAGGCGCGTGCACCCTGAAAATCCATGTTTAGAATTGTAAATGCATAGCGTGACGCTGCATGTCGCCGAGCGGCGCTTCCGACGCGCGACCTGCTTTACGCCCCATTCACACAAGGCTTCTGTGTCAACACTTGACAGAGGATGCGTCTGAGGGGCAGACGCGACCGTCATAGCAGCGTCAACCAATGAAATTAGTCAGTAATAGGCCACTGTCCGAGCTGGCACATTTGCATACATTAATCTGTTTGGCTGGCGCTAAGGGTTAGGAACGCTGGATCAGTTGCTCGTTTTACAACTATTTAATTCCATCCCCAGTAGATATCCACCTTTACACAGACGCCACCCCCGCCGTAGGCTTTGGGGGACATTACCATGGTTTCCAGTTTGCTACTGACGGTCCATATAGCGGAGAAATGAATGGCCCGCCTCCAAGATTCTCGTTCACTGCTACAACTAAGCCGTGGTTTCCTGCATAATAAGGGCATTATCATTCTCCCACTATAATACTACTTCTCCATCATTTTATTTGGACTTCAGCCAAATAACAATTCATTACAATGTTGTACATTTTCCTGGTTTAATAACTAAATCGCTGTCTCTCTCTCTCTCTCTCTCTCTCTTCCAGAATTAGAGCCGCATCCTACCCCCATCCCTCCCTCGGAGATATCCTCATAATCTCCACATACACAATTCGCATCATCATCCATATATATATTTATATTTTATGAAATAGCACCTAGAACATCACAATTCCTCACTGCACAGGAAACTTCCAAACATTTTCACTTCCCGTACAACACTTCATTCCCTAATTTCCCTGCGCACAACCAGTTTATTCATCACAAATCTCCATTCGCAAACACATCCATCCACCGTTATTAAGCTTATCTAAGACATCCGATTTCTATACCAGCCTGTTTACTAAGGCATCTGAAAAGACCCCCCCCCCAAACTACAGACTGCCTATTATACACAACATACTTTCTATATGCATTTCCACATTCAGAAAAAGATACCTATCTTATCAACACAGCAACACAAAAAGGCTATCACAACAGCACATACAACACTGGGAAGGTGGTCTTCTGACGCCTTCAAATTCTACATTTGCCTTAGCCACAGCCATCCCAAAGAACCAGAAACCCTCACCACCAGACACTCGGATTACAGCGCCCAAAGGCACGGGCTCAACCCAACCTCTCAAGGGTGAAGGCACGACCCAGCCACGTCAGCTTCCAAAGGGCAGGGGCACGAGCCAGCCACATCAACTTACCAAGGGCGCGGGCATGACCCAGCCATTTAAGCTTCTTCCTTCCAGCTCTGAGTATCACTCAGCTTTCTCCCCTAATCACTCACCTAACTCCCGCAGGAGTTCATCCCGCCCACGCCAATCCGCCCCTCACCCTCCAGCAGGAATCTCCACCGCCCCCTCATATTCCCCGACTCCTACTGGAGCTGGCCAATATAGCTCTACCCAACCCGAGCTGTGACATGAGCACGAGTCACGTCATCGCCCCTCCCCGGCCCTAGCTTAAATTTATGTTACTTATGCATTTATTTCATATTTTCTATTTTTATTTATTTATAATTTATTTATATATATATATATGTATATCTATATGCACCCACGCATATAAATATATATTTATATATAGTGTCGTCACTCCCAAGCTCTAGCTGCCCCAGGAGTGGTCCCAAGCACCTGAACCCTGCAGGGGTCATCGCCCAACTGCCATTCACCCTTCAGCTGGGACCTCCACCTGCCCTTCTTCTTTCCCGATCCCAGCTGGAGACAGCACATTCAGCTCTAACTCCCGCAGGAGTGCCCACGAGCTTCGACTCCCGCAGGAGTCTTCAAAACGCCCCCTCCAGGCCCTAGTTTTCCCCATTATATATATATTACAGTCTCATTACTCATTACCCACTCATTACCCACGCCAACCCTGCTCGGGCTCCCACAGAAGTCTGTGTCACACTTTGCTCCCGCAGGAGCCCTCTTTACTTTCCCTTTCTCAAAAAAACACTATATCCAGCAGTTGGATATAGCATTTCTAGCCTTTTGGGGAGTCACTTTGCATTTTGGGGAGATCTCAAGAACTACCTGATCTTGTACTCCCTTTACATGCTCAATCGACCAGGCGGGAGGCCTGGGCTCAATTATCTCTGAGCTCAGGGTTCTCTCCTGGGACAGCATGCCAAACCTGCTAATAGCATCAAGCAATATCTAAGTGTGAACTCTTGAAGTGAAGTTTCACAAACTAATTTCGAGAGGAGCACGTGATTGACTGCAGCTGGCTCTCATCTACAATCATTAGTTAGCCAATCAGATGAACCCAAACTCACTATAAGTAGCCTAGTAAAATTTACTCCCTTATCTTCGTATTCCGAAGAAACCCCCCATCCACCCCTTCTCCGCATTTCTTCCTTTATCACGGGGAGATCTCAAGAACTACCTGATCTCGTACTCCCCTTACATGCTCAATCGACCAGGTGGGAGCCCTGGGATTAAGTATCTCCGAGCTCAGGGTTCTCTCCCGGGACAGCATGCCAAACCTGCTAATAGCGTCAAACAATATCTAAGTGTGAACTCTTGAAATGCATATTTTGGATATGCACATAAAAAAATGGTTGATGGAAATGCCAAGATGAGCATAAAAAACATATGCACATAACTGAGTAGCATAAACATTTTATTTAAAAAGAAAATATGCACATAAACTACAATGGAAACACTTTTATCGAACAAATTCCAGTATGTGCATTACAAAAGTCATGTGATTTTGTTATAGGAGATCATGTGATAATAAAAAAATGTGTGAGAATGGATAAACCAGCAGGCTGAGCACACTGTAAAACGTCTGCAATGTTGTTTTGGTCATTCTAAAACACCAGTATTAGTGTTATTATATAATTAATTACCTCAAGAATTGTCAAGAGTGTCTGTGCTTTACGCCTTCAAGTGCTACCATTGAGTGTCGGCATTTGTCTTGAGGTGCAAGTCATTTCGTCACCTTGGAATCATAAGGTTTTGAGATATTAAGCTTCAAAGTTTTTGCATTCCATATAGCAAACAGTATGTGTGTAACATTTTTTTTTAATAAAAAGTCTTAAAATGTAAACAACTCATAAAAAAACATCCTATAATGTAAATAAGGCGTCATTTTAAAAAAAAAACATGTTAATAACTCAATGTATTAACATATTACTCTGTCAGAGAGTACTCTATAATTCCAAGGTGATGCTTTATTAAATAAAAACAAAATTCATGCAGCTTCTCCTACCACAGCAAATTCCTTTTTACTTTTGATATTTGGTGTCAGTTAATCAGGAAGTGATGATTTAGTTTTCTTTGACTACTTCGTCACCTTAGAATTATAAGGTTCTGTCTGACATGTTTGTCAAAATTTAGTTATTGACATATTCTTATAAAAATGACAACTTATTTGCATTATGGGATGTTTTTTTATAAGTTGTTTGCATACTGTTTGCTATGGAATGCAAAAACTTTAAAGCTCAATATCTTAAAATCATTCAGAACGCAGATAGAACCTTATAATTCCAAGGTGATGACTTGTCTTTTATGCAATATTTAAGTTATGATCATCTTTGGATGGAAACATAACTATTGTTTCCTCATTTTTATGTAAATCCCATGAGTAAAAAATCCTGGTAAAACAAAAGGCCAGTCAAAACAAAACAAAGACTGTTACATTGCACACAGGACCATTTCATGGTTAATTTACAAATATGACAACTCGCCACCCCACTCCCCCTTGTTTGTACTTTTATCTAAGCTTATATTAAACTTATTATGTATGTGGGACTCTTGTTTTAAAAATGGGTAAGGCAGGAAAACTCAGGGGACTATCGCATCCAATGCACTTTTCAATTCTGATAATGTAGGCACAGCTCACTGCCTTTTTGTTGATTTTTATATGTAAAAGAGCAGTGCACTGTGCTTTTTTGTTGCTAGGCAACCACTAAATTAATGATCTTGGTGGTGGAGTTTGACGTCTGACAAATTTTTTTCATAAAGATGACTACAGCTCTCAGTCAAAAAAGTGAGACGCAGCATGCAGTTAGAATGCGAGATTCCTTGGTGTATAAACAGCATGCAAAATTCTTAATATCAATTAAAAAAATATATTAGAAAAATTTGTCTTGCTACCCATGTTTGTAACACTTTATAATAACTACACACTATGAACCATTTGTTAAGCATTAGCAAATAGTGAAATCATTATCTGTTAAGCATTAACTCTATATTAATAAACGTTAGTAAGCAGTTTATAAATACAAATACAAATGCTGTATTCTTGACTTATAAGCACATTTATAATGTGATTAATAATTGTTCTTTCATACTTTGTTAATGATTTGTTTTTACTACTAAATAAAGTATTGCATTATTTGCAAACCAGTTATTTAATGATAGTTTGGAGTTTTTTTAAGATTATTTAGAATGAGTTAGTAAATGATTATTAAACTATTCAAATTAACATTTATAACTCATATTATTTAGGCATATATTAATAGTTAATTTGTATGTTATTAAATGCTTTATTAACTCAACTTTATCCAGTTTTGTGACCTAATCTAATGTGAGGACTATTTATGCTTTTTAAATCCATTATAAATGACAATTAAAGGGTCAGCTAGATTCTAAACAGAAAAAAAACATAAACAACATTATTTATTTCTATTCATTTGAATATACACAAATAAAACTGTATCAAATAAAAAATAACTGTACAGTTTAAACATTGCATCCTATTATATTGTTAAATTAATACATTGTCGTTGTTTTATCCAATTGTATGTTGTATTTTGACACTAGTTTTATTCAGCAATGTTTAAACTTTACAGTAATGTAACTTTTTAGATAAGTCATTTATAAGGGATTTATAAATCATTAATAGTCCTCACTTTAGATTAGGTCACAAAACTGCATGATGTTGAGTTAATAAAGCATTTATTAGCATACATAGTAACCATTACTATCTACCTGTATACTAAGATATATAAATATTAATGTGGATAATTTATTAATCATTTACTACTAAAAGCAAATAGTTTGTAAATAATGCAATACTTAATTTAGTAATGAAAAATCAACCAGTCACAAAGTATAAAAGTACAATTATTAAACACATTATAAATGTGGTTGTCAACAATACAGCATTTGTAGCTGCAGTTATAAACTGCTTACTAACGTTTATTAATGTAGAGTTAATGCTTAACGAATAATGAATTCACTAGATGTTGATGCTTAATAAATGATTCATTGTGTAGTTATTAAAAAGTGTTACCAATACGGGTAATGTGATTGGGGCCGAATGCTTGCCCCCATGTTTGCCAATGTTAATAAAAATATTCATGTTAGTTCACTGTATACAACCAAATGTTAACAGATAGAATGTTAGAGCTTAAAAATGTTCAGATTAACATAAATTAAAATTGATAAATGCTCCATTGTTGTGCATTTGACTAATCTAATTAACTAATGTCAACAAATTACTGTAAACGTTTACCATTACATGTGTTACATGCTTATCCTTTGATATCAATTGAGACATTTTCTTACAATTTATCAATAAATGTATCAACCAATTGTTTTTCAGTTGCTTTGTGTAATTTGTAAGATGTGAAATATAGGAAATGTCTCGTTCATGAAAAAAAACAACAACAACAACAAATACAGATGGAGTGAAAAAACGACTCAAATCAAAATTCCACAGTCAACCATTTTCTCATTTGACAAAAAAGAAATGTCAGGGCTTATCTTTGACATCTTAAACTCCTGCCCTTCAAATCATACATCTTTGAGCATGCAGCACTTTTATATGGAGTTATCTCTTCTAAAATAAATAGCCACAGGACAAGTTGGCTGCGCATCAAGTAAGAAGAGGATCTTTCTGCAGAAATCTAGTGAAACGGTAAATCTGATTAACATCTTTCGCGATTCAATTCACAACATGGTCACTGGGCAATGAGCTAGTGTCTGTAAATATCGCCAATGTGCCAAAACATTCATTTACAATTTAGCAGGAGTTCAGTCTGCGTTCCAAATCTCCCAGGTCACTATGCCACCAGAGAACGATAGGGAAAAAGAGATGGCACTTCAGTAATGCAATTGTTGATGTGCGAGCAAGAGGCATTGAATAAAAATAACCAAGAAACACTAGAAAAAGAATAAAGAGCACCAATTAAAATGACACATAAAAAGCAGAGGCTCAGGGCTATGAGGAGCAGGAATGCCGGCTAGCTTTAATGGTGAAACCAAAACAAAGAGGAGTGCTTTAATGAGCATCTCTTTCAAAGGAACACATTGTCGGTGCGTCTCTTTCACTTGTGTGGCTGCCACACGCAATTCGTTACGCCAGGCTTGTTTGAACTTGAACACTCGAGTGGCAACCATTCGCTGATCCTCTGTGTAAATCACAGGACCCAATAGCACAAACATCACAAGATAACCATAAACATATTAGCCATGCTAAGTGTGACATTTGCTGCTGAGCCACAAATGCAAATCATCAGAATGCTAGACTGGACATTATGTTATTCTACACACACGCACAGTCCCGCAAGAAAATATAATGTTATCTTTTACTGTTTAACGTATTGTCTATTGGGCTGTTTCAGCTGAGATTTAATCAACACCTAACATTGAATACACTTCACTACAAGTTAATTGCTGTCCAAAGCCATTTTTGTTTAGTAATGCAACAAAGTTACAAGTGTAAAGGTTTTTATTTCAAGGTTTCAGAAAAAAAGACATGCAAATGGAGATCAAATGCTGATTTCTTTTAAATAATGACCAGCCATTAGCTTTTATATTAGATTATAGTATGTGCTTACACTATTGGCCAGTAGTAGCAATTTCACATACTCTATTGTGATTTTTTTGGGGTGGGCAAATTATTGCTTGACCTTATTTGAAGTGACCCTATTATGGTCTATAATAGGTTCATAGTTCGATTGGGTCAAGCTGATGTGCATTCTCTCATTGTCTTATAATATGCACTTATTTTGACCTAACTATCCAAACGACTCCCATATGAGTTACATATTGATTTGTTTATTTGCCTCCTTTGTATGATGCTAATCTGTGGTTGTTAGTCTGATGACCCAGTCTGTTGTGATAGTTCTATTGCAAGCAGTGCGAGTTGGAAGCACACTGCACATCATCATTATACTGGATTTTGGCTGATCAAGTGTTGAAGCAAGCAGCCATGCTTTAGCCCAATGCAGGAACATATTGACAAAACTGCAGATTGTACATCAGTGTTAAGGATGTGGCCGATCAGACATATAATTATTTTGCTTTATTCAACAAATAATATGCCATCAACCTCTCCTACACAGAAAAGACTGGATGGTCAGTGTGTAATACAATTCCAAAGGCATTTACAACAGGAAAGGAATGTGCTTGGAAATGGACAGAGACATGGCAACGCTCCTATACAACTTGCTTAAGACTTGTGTTTTTTTTTTTTTTTCATGAAACCCACTTTATTCCCTCTTTATGTGTAATCAGGTGTTTTGCAACAAGTCTCATGTATTAATATTATGATTTTAATACTCCTGCAATCAATGTTTTAACACTATCCCAGCTAAATAAATTGTAGATAGTTATTGTTTGAAGTCCCTGGAGAGCTAATCTGGTGTACTAAATGATTGTTTACATTTTATGTTAATACATGCGCAACATGTTAACGTTTGAAGAAACTTTAAACATTTCTGCATCAGCATTCACTCAGAATGCATATGCAAATCACCAAGCTTCCCAACAAAGGACTATATGTGTCTCTAGAACTTTCTCATTGGTCAACTCAGCTTCTGAGAGTGGTACAAAACCATCCTTATTAAAACTAGTGACTAAGCCTGCACCCTAGTAGAACAAACACAGAGGAAAGGAGTGACTGTGGGAGAGAGTTGTTCTGTTCCAGCTCAGGACAGCTTCTCCTCAGGTCCAGGGTGACATGGACCCTGGCAAAAATGAGGTAACAGCACAAATGTTCCCATCTCTATTACTTTTCTTTCTTTCTTTTCTGTCAAGAGTCTAGTTAAGTTTAGTGCACCGTGAAACCAGAAGTCAACATGACTAGTCCTTTTGCCACCTCAAACTTGAAGCGACAAACTCCACCCCACTCCAAGCCTCACAGAACAAAGAGCCGACCACCAGCTAACCATGTGGGAACTCAGCTCAACAGAGGGATTTAATCACACAAGGAACACAAGTAATGCCTCCAGATTACCATTGCAGAATGCACTGTTAACATCACAGAATGCAGTTGAACCATTTCAAACTTTAACTGTAGGTTAAGGTTAGAGTTTCATAGTGCATGTCAAAGCTTTCCACATCTGGTGTTGACGTCTAGTGTTGTCGGCTTTAGGCAATTAACCCAAGAACTACAAGCTGTGTAGTGTGAACACAACACAACTAAATACATATTTTGCATGCTACAGAAAATCAGACTTAATGACACTTTAATCACACTTCAATCAGTTGTGATTCAGAGGTGATCATTGTAGGGTAGGTTGCTATAGCACTCATCAGAAAAACGATGGGAACACAACACAAGGTTGGGACTATACTGTGGTATTGTGGATACTCTGGTCACAACAACAACAACAACAACAACAACAACAACAACAACAACAACAACAACAACAACAACA
>CAIGQZ010033176.1:305839-323710 GCA_903798205.1 Danio tinwini
ATATATATATATATGAATGAGCATTTAGAGCACCTGAGACATTCTGCTAAATATCTCCTTTTTATATTCCACAAAATAAACAAATCACACAAGGAAGAATACACAATGACATAATTTCTTTTTTTGAGTGGATGAGCTGTCCCTTTAAATCATTACACTGCAGAATCTGGCACCCTGAACGTCAGGAATTGCTGTGTGCTCGGTTGAAGCAGAGGTGTCAAACATCCTTGACCTGAGTGTAGGAGAGGGGGACAGTGTGATGATGGGCTGCTCAGGCTTGAGTGAAGGCCTTGTTAAGCGGCCCGCCGTCAAGTGTAGCAAAAACGGCCACTGGAGAACACAGAGACAGGGGCCGTGTCAATCCCACACCACTCAACTGATCTCTCAGGACAATTTGCCATACCTGACACACAGCAATCAGACCTATGAAAAAATAAAACAAAAAACAATGGCATGTATTTTCCAGTCCCTCCAGAATTTTCTGATCTGTGATGACAGATTTTAACAACCCAGGCATATTGGAAATACATGCTTCATGATGCATTTTTTGTGGGTACGTTTTGTTGAACCTTGCAGATGACAAATCCACTAGAGGGCAGTGTCTACATTTTTGTGAATCTGAAATATGTTACTTAGGGTACTTTTTTTTTGTTGAAGGTTTCAGATACACCTTTTTTGTGCACATCTACATGATGGGGTTTTGGGCATGGCACCCAACCCCACCCTTAAACCCAATCGCCTTTGGGGGATAAGCAAGTTGTACTAAATTGTGCAAATGAGATTGTATAACTATACATATTTGGCACTAAATCTAAAAATGACGAATTTCCATGGTATAGCATTGCTTTTATCCTGAAGATCACCAACCTAAATCCCAACCTAAATCCTAACCTTAAACCCAAACAAAAGTGTTTTCAAAAGCACACATAGGTAAAAATACCATATAACCACATTGTTTTACCTTGATATTATACTGCTTTCCCTCTTTTGTGGAACTATATTATAAAAAAAACATATTCTATTACAAATAGTAGACATCATTAAGCTGTTTTGTGGTATCTATTTGGTGTTGAACTGCAAGAAACTAATTCTTTATTCATCGATAATATGTCCTTGTAAATATTATTAGTGTGGAAAAAGAACAAACAATGTTGGCATCATACTGCCCTGTGGTGTTAATTTTAGCTAGAAACTGCAGTCAAATGTACTGTGAAGTACATGTTTGTTGTTTCACAAAAAAACATAAGCTAAAGAACGTATTTTTTTTAATAAGCCTGTGTTGGATTTTAATGCAAGCAAATGTTGCAAAATTCAGAGGGCTTGATCTTTAATCAAGTAAAACAATGGTAAGTAAAACAGTTTTAATTTTTTTTATTTTGGCTTAGTAAATATAGTAACTTAGAGCACTAGTTATTTGTGTGGACACAAATGTAAATTAATAAATTAAATAATTAAATTATCTGTACTTGGTAAGATGACATTTAAGTGCTGAGGCTGCATCCAAAATCGCATACTCACATACTAATAGTACAATAAAAACAGTATGTTAGCCGAGTAGTATGTCCGAATTCATAGAATTTAAAAAACAGTATGTGAGAAGTACCCGGATGACCTACTACCTCCAGTGAGATTCTGAAGTGCAGATCTGTTGGACACTGTGCTATTCCATGATGCACTGCAAGATAATTCACAAATGGGAGTGAACTGACGCAGGTAGGTCGCGTGATGAAGACAAAATGGTGGATGTAGTACATCCGAGTTCAATTCATACTACTCACATTCATACTGAATGTACTTTTGTAATGGTTGAGTAGTAAATTCAAATGCAGTACCTACTGAGTAGTAAGCAATTTCAGACGCAACCTTAGTTTGCACAGCTCAATGCAGTAAATCTATTCATCATATTTATTATGGTATTTCCAATTCTAATGACTTTTTAAAGACTTTTTCTAATGAGTTTTTAAAAAGTTGTTTATTTTATAAAGCTAAGATGTAAACACTTTATGTCATTATTCTCCTTAATATAATTTTTATGTAAATGACACAGTTTACTGGTTCCTCTTCGGGAGGGTAACTTCAATGCTATGTGGAAAATTCCACTATGGGGGATTTCATTCAGAAAGCCAATCATCTGAAAGAGTATGTAAACGGGCCAATGAAATGCCAATGAGTTGGCAGCTTCAGCTTGCGCACCTGATGCTCGTTGGAATCAATTTGCTATAAGAGCACAGCACGCGCAAAGCCAAGCATCATTTTCACTTCAGAGACTTCAACAGCCTTCTGAGAGAGTCGATGAGGGTTCCTCCAGCTGAGTTTCAGACAGAGAGTGAATGAGAGCGATCTCCCGCTCCAGAGTGTGTGACACGCAGTTAAGATCGCGGTTCGCTCTTGCAAAAGGGCCACCTACCCTACTTGTCCCCCGCTCCGCGGTGGGCACTCGGGCAGATCTGAGGGTTACAGTGAGAGTAAATCTGCCAACCTCGGGCTTGTGGACCTCTCGCTTCTCCACGCGCTCCATCCAAGCTTCGAGTGAGAGACTTGATGACACCGAGGCTCAGATGTCCACCGCTGAATCGGAGGTTGGGCTGTCATAATCTGATGAAAGATTTACCCCCCTCTGCTCCCTCCCCTCAGGAGCGAGCGTGGCGGCGGCCAATCTTGAAAATGACATGATAACCGTGCTTTCCCGGGCTGTTTCGGTCGTGGGTCTGGAGATGGTTTATCCCCCAGCCCCGCAGCCGGACCGACTAGATCAGAAAGAGCTTTTATTGCCAGGTATGTTCACACATACGAGGAATTTGTTTTCGTGACAGAGCTTTTACAGTGCAACAGAATTACAGAGGACTAAAAAAAACAGATAATAAATATATTTTAAAAAGTAGTGAATGCAATATACAAAATTGACAAGTGTATGTACAGGTGTATTACTATATACAACATAATATGTGCAGGTGTTATGTGCAAATTGGCATGTAAAGTGTGTTGTTAAATAAGTGTATGTGTGCATAAAAAAAGTGTATAGCAGGTAGTGATGTTGGTTTCACAATTATTATCATCATCAAGTGTTCATGAGATGGATTGCCTGAGGGAAGAAACTGTTTCTGTGTCGGGCTGTTCTGGTGCGCAGTGCTCTGTAGCGTCGACCAGAAAGTAAAAGTTCAAAGAGGCAGTGTGCTGGGTGTGAGAGGTCCAGAGTGATTTTAGCAGCCCTTCTGCTCGCTCTGGATAAGTACAGTTCTTGGAGAGTAGGGAGGGTTGTACCAATGATTTGCTCAGCAGTCCGAACTATTCGACGTAGTCTTCGGAGGTCGGATTTGGTAGCTGAGCTAAACCAGACAGTTATTGAAGTGCAGATGACTGATTCAATGATGGAGGTGTAGAACTGTTTCAGCAGCTCCTTTGGGAGGTTGAACTTCCTCAGCTGACGAAGAAAGTACAGCCTCTGTTGAGCTTTTTTGACAATGGAGTCAATGTGAGTGTCCCACTTCAGGTCCTGAGAGATGGTGGTGCCCAGGAACCTGAATGACTCCACTGCTGCCACAATGCTGTCCATGATGCTCAGTGGGGGGAGAGCAGGGTGGTTTCTCCTGAAGTCCACTATCATCTCCACTGTTTTGAGCGTGTTCAGCTCCAGGTTGTTGTGACTGCACCAGACAGCCAACTCCTTAACCTCCTGTCTGTAAGCAGACTCGTCACCGTCCTGAATGAGGCCGATAAGTGTGGTGTCGTCTGCAAACTTTAGGAGCTTGACAGAGTAGTCCTTCGAAGTGCAGTCATTCGTGTACAGGGAGAAGAGCAGTGGGGAGAGGACACAGCCCTGGGGGGCGCCAGTGCTGATTGTGCGGGTACTGGATGAGAATTTTCCCAGCTTCACCAGCTGCTGCCTGTCCGTTAGGAAGCTGTTGATCCACTGACAGACAGAGGTGGGCACGGAGAGCTCAGTTAATTTGGGCAGGAGAAGTTTTGGGATGATAGTGTTAAAAGCTGAGCTGAAGTCAACAAACAAGATCCTCGCATAGGTCCCTGGTCTGTCTAGGTGTTGCAGAACATAATGCAGTCCCATATTGACTGCATCATCCACAGACCTGTTTGCTCTGTAGGCAAACTGAAGAGAGTCCAGTGAGGGTTCAGTGATGTCCTTCAGGTGGGCCAGCACCAGTTTTTCAAAAGACTTCATGACCACAGATGTCAGCGCCACCGGTCTGTAGTAATTTAGTCCTGTGAGTTTGGGTTTCTTTGGTATGGGAATGATGATGGAGCGTTTGAAGCAGGAGGGCACTTCACACAGCTCCAGTGATCTGTTGAAGATTAGGGTGAAGATGGGGGCCAGTTGGTCAGCACAGGACTTTAAACAGGCTGGTGTTATAAGATCTGGGCCTGGAGCTTTTTTCCTCCTCTGTTTCTGGAAGACCTGGCGAACATCATCTACACTGAACTGAAGTGCAGGTATGGGGGAGGCGGGGGGAGGTGGAGGTGTTAATGGTGGTGTAAACAGCAGTTCTGAGTGGGTTTGGTGGGTTTTCTCAAACCGGCAGTAAAACTCATTCAGATCGTTTGCAAGTTGTTGGTTGTCTACAGTGCTGGGGGATGGTGTTTTATAGTTTGTAATGGTTTTCAAACTTTTGCACACAGATGCTGAGTCGCTGGACGAGAACTGACTCCTTAGTTTCTCAGAATAGTTCCTTTTTGCGACTCTGATCTCCTTTTCCAGTGTGTATTTGGCCTGCTTATACAAGGCCCTCTCCCCATTCCTGTAAGCAACCTCCTTGGCCTGACGTAGCTGTCTGAGTTTTACAGTGAACCATGGTTTGTCATTGTTGTATGTGAGTTGTGTCCTGGTAGGAATGCACACGTCTTCACAGAAACTGATATAAGATGTTACAGTCTCTGTGAGCTCATCCAAATTGTTTGCAGCAGCTTCAAAGACACTCCAATCTGTGAGATCGAAACAGGCTTGTAGATCCCGCTCTGTTTCGTTAGTCCATCTTTTCACAGATCTTAATACAGGTTTGGCTGTTTTCAGTTTCTGCCTGTAGGTTGGTATGAGTTGAATCAAACAGTGGTCAGAGTGTCCCAAAGCTGCTCGTTTGACAGAGTGGTATGCATCCTTTATTGTGGTATAGCAGTGATCCAATATGTTACTGTCTCTTGTGGGACATGTAACATGCTGTCTATATTTTGGCAGTTCACGGGAGAGTTTTGCTTTGTTAAAATCCCCGAGAATAATTAAAACAGAGTCCGGGTGTTGTTGCTCTATCACCGTGATCTGATCAGCTAGTTTCTGTATCGCCAGGCACGCATGCGCGTGTGGAGGTATGTAAACACTGACAAGGAGGAACGAGCAGAACTCGATTGGGCAGTAGAAAGGCTTACAGTTAATAAACAGTGCTTCTAGATCTGGACAGCACATCTTCTTCGTTGATGTAAAAGCACGTCCCGCCACCGCGCGATTTCCGCGTCGATTCCTCGTCGCGATCCGCTCTGAACAGCTGATAGCTCGGTAGGTGAAGCGCGTTGTCCGGTATAATGTCATTCAGCCAGGTTTCCGTGAAGCACAGAGCAGCTGAATGCGAAAAATCCTTGTTTGTCTGGGAGAGCAGAATGAGTTCGTCAATTTTGTTGGGTAGAGAGCGAAGATTAGCCAGATGGATGCTAGGCAACGCGGTTCGAAACCCGCGCTGTCTGAGTTTCACAAGCGCGCCTGCACGCTTCCCTCGTCTGCGTGTCTGAAAGCGTTTGAGCAGCAGTGCGGCTCCGCCGACTACAATGTCCAACAAAACATCACATAAGTCCAAATCTGGAAAAATATTTGGTGGTGTATGCGTCCGAATGTCCAACAATTCGTCTCTGGTGAAACTAATTGTAGGAATATGACTGAAGACAGGACAAACTAACAAAAACACAAAGACAACTGCAGAGCACGACACGAAGGCGGCCATCTTCGTCGGCGCCAGCGTACAACTGTGTGTATGTGGAGGATTAAAAGGCAAGAACTTCTAGCCTCCCATCCCTTTCTTCCCGGAAGTGCACAGTGGGCTCACGCAGTCTTGAGGGCACTTTTCTCTGCCTGATCTGCATGCGCCTCCACCTCACCACCTTTGATGGTGGAGCAGCCAGGGAGTATGAGTCGATTCCCCAGATTGAGAGTGCCATCATGGGCCCGCGTGGTGCCTCCTTCTGCTGGAATCTGCCTCAACTCCCGTCCAAGGCGTGTTGGTCCTCCCGAGCCAGAGCCCACACAGGGCCATGCTGCTTCCACCCTGCACGCCAGGGTCCATGCATGCGCGCTGGCCCAGCTGCACGAGGGTGGTTCCGACCCAGGCTTTTTACAAGCCCCGCACTGCACCCAACTGAGCTCCATGGACCTCAAGTCCGCTGCGTGTACCCCGCATGTCTCAGCTCGCTCGCCGTCTGCTCCCCCGGAGTTATACGCCGCGCAATCGCTGCATTCCATTTTTCTCTACTGAGCTCAACCGTGCTCAGAGATTCGTGCGCTCTTGCTTGAGTTCCCCATTTGGCAAACCCTGCAAAGTCCACTGGCTCACAGCTGGCCCCGGGGCGTGCGTAATACGCATTTGTCCAGTAAGCCTACTCGCACAGATACTGTGTAATGTCAGGGAGGTCGAGGAACAGCTCTCGTATTCCACCTCTCTGGCCCAATCGGACCTGCTTTCTACTCTCCTCGTGATGGCCCCTCCCTGGCACATCCCCTGGAAACAGGGGACAGGCACTGTTTGGCACCCGCACCCAGATCTATGCCTCACGTACGGTTCATAGATGGAGAGCAGAGGACTTAGGTTACCTACCGATTAGGTGGTTAACACTGTCACTCAGGCTGAGCACCCTCTACGAGGCATGCCCACAACCTGAAGTGGAGGCTATTCGCTGTGTGGTTACCTTTTTCCCCGAGAAGGAAACCCCGAACATGCCAGATCAGAGTGATGCTATCCTCCTTCAGTTGACAGGAGCTAAGGCTGTCCCCTCCGCTCTGAGGGGTTGGCGTTACGATCATCCCTGCTCTAAGGATGCGGCAATGGCGGCGCGCTGGGAAGTATCATCTCATCATCCAGTTCCCGAGACATGAATATCAATTATTCCTGTTTCCCTCTCATACCCACTTGGGGATCTCTCTTAGGAGAGCTCTGCTTGATCACTCGACTCAGTATCTTAATATTTCTGGCCAGGTAGACAGCTCTGCTGGTCGCGTTCGCATCGGCCAAATGGGTGGGTATCTGGGGGATTTTCAGTTAGCGAAATGTGCCAGCGCGTTGGGCCGGCCCACTCTCACGTTTACTTGAAACTCCCGCCCATTTAGGTGCTCTAGGTTCCTACAGCATTCTTTCAGCTATGTAGTGAACCTGCAAGCGCTGCCCACGGAGGAGCCAGACCCACCCCCTTTATTTGCTGCGTCCTTCGCGCTTTGCGTATTATACGGACCATACTCAGCTCTTTTATCTGTTACAGTGTTCGGCAGAAGGGTAGTGCCATATCCAAACCAAACAGAGGTTGGAACATATCCACTGAACAGTGAATGCCATCTCCCTCGCTCATCTGAGTCAGGGCGAGTCGTGTCCCCCAGGAGTAAGAGCGCGCTCTTCAAAGCGTGCATCCTTTTGGGTGATAGCACGCGGCGCCTCTCTAACAGACACTGCAGAGCTGAGGGCTTGGTGACACCTATTGCGAGATTTATTAATCTTGAGGGGAGCCGATTTCCTCATGCGGTAAATGAGAAATTCGGTTAGGTGTTGTGAAAAGCTTGCTGCGCCATTCTCTATAACACGGAGATACGTGCGCTTTTTCGCTCGGTCAGTAAAGTTCCCCCCTGGCAAACCCTGCAGATATTCCTCCGAGGCCCCCAGCATCTGACTCAGCGAAGGAATCAGGCGCTGGCCTGTTAAGTTATTGGTCTGCCCGCTGGTCAGCCCGCATTCTGGGTATAGGTGCCCGCTATATGCGATCCCCACAAGGCGATCCCATATGCTTATACTGCCACGGTGCAGTCCCCCCTCACAGGCGAACCCGTGTCTTCCCTCACCGCTAACCATCTTATATTCATGTGCGTACTCCCCCTTCTCAGGGCTAGTCCATATGCTCTCTCGCCACCAGTCTCCCTACTTGGGTAGCAGGTGGCCTCCGCAGCATCCTCCCTATCGAGACTGCACGCATTCCCAACGTACTGTCTTATTAAATTCCTAGAAATTATTCTAGACGCATTTTCGGCTCCCGAAAAATATATCTAAATCCGTAAATCTTCTGTTGAAGTGGGATAAGTAAGGGCCAGGGAACGCGTTGGAAGACCGCGCCTCTGATGACGCAGGTGCGCTCACGTTCTCTTTGCCTGGTAAACCTCTCATTGGGGGCGAAGATAAGGTTCAATCATTATGGCGTTTTCCAAACATTTCCCCATAGTGGAAGTTTCCACATAGCATTGAAGTTCCCCTCCCGAGGTAACCCTTTTTCCCGGAAATGCTATGTTCCTTCGCCATAATGATTGCCCCTTAGCTGTTGAGGTGAAAGTCTCTTCCGCTAAAAAATGATGCTTGGCTTTACGCGTGCTGTGCTCTTATAGCAAATTGATTGCAACGAGCATCAGGTGCGCAAGCTGAAGCTGCCAACTCATTGGCATTTCATTGGCCCGTTTACATACTCTTTCAGATGATTGGCTTTCCGAATAAAATTCTCCATTGTGGAAGTTTCCACATAGCATTTCCGTTCCACCCCTCGGGGAACGAGGGTTACCTTAGTCACCGGAGCGTTCTTGAGGCAAAAAAAAGAAACAAATTTAAAAAAGAATGTTGCCTGTGAAATATTTTCTTGCCTTGGTAATATTACAGCATTTGCCAATATTCTCTCTGTTTGTTTGTATGTCTAGGTAAGATTAAGCAAACTGAATTAATACAATTTTAGGAGATATGAGAAGAAGAAAAAAAGTAATTAATATAAAGAAAAAATAAAAAGAGAAGTGATGGGAAACATCTAGCAAACTAGTAACAATGCTATTTATATTAGTAATGAGAATTGAGTAATGAGACACATTAATGCTGTCAATCGATTATTAATCATGATTAGTTGACTAATGATTAATCGCAATTTAGTCACACATTTTGTCTGTTTTTACCTGTTTTATCTAAATGTACCTTCAGTTAAAATAATGTTGCATAAAAAAAATGCATAACAACATTAGGGACCTCAGCACACACAATAAAACTGAAACATTACATTTTTTTTACATGGACATATACATATACATACATACACTTCCTGACAAAACTCTTGGAGTCAATCCAAGTTGAAAGAGCAACAAAGTATAACTTGACTTCTATTTGACCATTTGGAAAAGTGGCAGAAGGTAGATTGTTGTATACGATTGACCAACCCAGTCACCAGAAATGAACATTATTGAACCTGTCTGGGGTAAGATAAAGAAGGAGGCATTAAAGATGAATCCAAAGAATTCTTGATGAGCTCTGGGAGTGCTGCAAGAATGCTTTCTTTGCCATTCCAGATGACTTTATTTAAGTTATTTGAGTCATTGCAGAGATGTATGGCTGCAGTCCTCAAAGCTCCAAAATATTTTTTCCACTGCACCATGACATTATATTCTATACTGCACATTATTTCTGTTAAGTGACAAGACTTTTACAGTATGTAAAAATATACACACATAAACACACTGTAGTTAAGGTTGACTTTGATCCATCAGTTTTTTTTCAATGCAAAAGAACATAAGAAATGCCCAAAACTAAAAACTAATATTGAGAAAATCAAAAATTCGCAAAAATGTTTTACTAAAAGCTTGGAGAGACTGAATTTCATCACATTCATTTTCCCTTTCCATTTTCCACACACTTGTTAATTGAAAAGCATCAATCCTTCATTTTTACCACACAAGGGTTAACAGATTTGCAAAAACTTGTCTGTTTTTCGAGTATGTTTGTGTTGGGTGATCTGGATCCAGTGCTCTGAAGTATTCAAGACGGCCTTAACCTCTTTCCTCACCCTTTCTTTATTATGTAAATATGTCCAGGCCTCTATGTATGCAGAGTCTGATCAGACAGTCATTTTCTCTGGTCCTCTCCATCTAGTGCTTTCATTGAAACAAATAGCCGCTGCTGCTGTAATGGAAAAAACTGCCGGTTGCATAATGCTGTTAGCAATGCATCCCTCACAATATCATATGTCAACGGTTGTGAGACTGTTTTTTTTCTGATTTTATTTTCTACAAGACGTTGTATAAAACGCTTAACCCTCTGTCATTGTCTTGGAAATGGTTTGCTATCTGGTCTGTACGCACAATGCGGATGCATGCAATGTTCGGTCACAGGCACATAGATGTGCAATGATGAACACACAGGGCGGACTGAGGCGATTTAAGAGGTTTACAAAGCGTGCCGTAATACTGACAAAGGGAATGAAGCAGAGAAATAACAAAATGGACAAGAAAAAAAGAGCTTGATGCTTTTTCTTTTTAATTAATTGTATTTTAGTATGCTTTTATGACTGTATGTAATACATAAATAATATATAATAAAAAATTAAATAACTTTAAAATAAGACATATTTGTGAAATAAATGCTTTTAAACATCTAAATGCATATTATTTGTCATTTATTTCACATGCACCACAGTTGTATTTTATATTAATGGAGTTAGTTGAACTCATGAGTGGGACCTGAATTAATTATTATGTGAACTTTCTTAATTGCTTGCACTGTTTGTGAAATATGGTTAAAGTGTATTCACAAATGGCGACGCAGTGGTGCAGTAGGTAGTGCTGTTGCCTCACAGCAAGAAGGTTGCTGGTTCGAGCCTTGACTGGGTCAGCTGGCGTTTCTGTGTGGAGTTTGCATGTTCTCCCTGCGTTCGCATGGGTTTCCTCTGGGTGCTCCGGTTTCCCCTACAGTCCAAAGACATGTGGTACAGATAAATTGGGTATGCTAAATTGTCAGTAGTGTATGAGTGTGTATGGATGTTCCCCAGAGATGGTTTGCGGCTGGAAGGGCATGCGCTGCATAATACAAATGCTGGATAAGTTGGGGGTTTATTCCGCTGTGGCGACCCCACATTAATAAAGGGACTAAGCCCAAAAGAAAATTAATGAATGAATGTATTCACAAATTTGCTTGCAGGCAATTAATGTGTACTTAAATGTGAGTTAATGTTAGTATTTCCCTTCATTGGTTTAATTTGCATGATTGCATATTTGAACATATTTGTTTGGTATAAAATGAAGTTGCAATTTAATACATGTAAAATATAGTTTAATCCAGTTTAATACATTTTAAATATGTTTATTGAATAGTCTGATTAAATAAAATGTATTTTGACTTAATTTAAATGCAAACTAATTTAGCAATGCAACAATTTATAAAGATAATGGTT
The DNA here is from genome assembly GCA_903798205.1 of Danio tinwini. Lineage (NCBI taxonomy): Eukaryota > Metazoa > Chordata > Actinopteri > Cypriniformes > Danionidae > Danio > Danio tinwini. The sequence goes on from CAIGQZ010033176.1 coordinate 317,222, forward strand.
TTTGACCTTATTTACACACATGACAAATTTGATATTACTGTAAAAGTGCAAAGTACTAACATTCAAAACATAATAATTAATAATAATTGCTATTTTATTATATAATTTATTATATAAACATGACTAATGTATTTTAAGCAGCAGCTAGCTCTTTGCAACTCTCACATAGTTGCCCACTGAAGCTAAGCATGGCTGTACCTGGATGGGAGACCACATGGGAAAGCTAGGTTGCTGCTGGAAAAGGTGTTAGTGAGGCCAGCAGGGGGCACACAATCTGTGGTCTGTGTGGGTCCTAATGCCCCTATATATTGACGGGGACTCTATAATGCTCAATGGATGCCATCTTTTAGATGAGACTTTAAACAGAGGCACTGACTCTCCGTAATCGTTAACAATCCGAGGATGTCCTTTGAAAAAGAGTAGGGATTTACAGGGTGGTAGCCAGCCTTTTGAAAGGAGTGGTTCTTTTTTCTTAAACAAAAGTGTATTCATTTTTTATTCAATTATGATCTTTAAATATGGCATTTTAGTGATATTTTAAGCAATAAGCTTTTCTGGATTAGATTAGCCACACTCTTTGATGTAGCAAAAATATTTTCTACAATTTTGTCAAAGTGCTAACAATACTATTTTACTATGAAGTATTTATATTTACACATGTGCATTTAAACTATTACAGTTTTATACATATTGCTATGAGATTAGCAATATTTTTTTATTAAAAGAAATATGAAAAATATATATATTTTTTTAAAATACAAATGTATTATCATGCATTATTATAAAAAAAAAAGAATTAGGAATCTGTTAAAACTTGTTTTAAATGAAAATCTGAAGCCTGCAGGCAAATAACAAACTGGCCAGCATATGCCTTCTTCTAATGGCTATTTTCACAATTTATGATGGCATAGCATTCAAAAATTGGATAAATGAGCTCATGTAGGGGCAAAATTCTGGACTTTGTCAGTGGAGGGGTGGATCTTTCAAACCATCAGAACCACCCCTGGCTACAGGCCTGACTTAACCCCAGCTCCTGGCCAAAGTTGCTCACTGGCCTCTGTCCATCATGGCCTCATAACAATCCCCATATCATAATTGGCTTCAGCTGGTGTGTGGTGTGTGGTGTAGCTCAATATGACTGCCGTTGTGTCATTCAGGTGGATGCTGCACACTGGTGGTGGATGAGGAAATTCATACCAAAAATATGTAAAGCGCTTTGAATGTCCCGAAAATTCCTATATAAAGTATATTAGGAGTTATTATTATTATTATTGTATTATTATACTATATTAGACCACTATATTAACTACACAAATGCAAAAACTAAATGTCATCAACAAAAGTGTGTCATCAAAATGTCCTCTCTTTATGCTTATATGCCTTTAATGCCAGAAATATTACATTATGCAAGTATAATTAAAAAAAGTGTACTTCTGAGGTTCAAAGCACAATAAAAGTATACATTTGATGCAAATAAACATTCTTCTTTTGTCACAAGGGAATGCAGAGCAGCATTAAAGGCTTCTGTAAGGTTGAGGAAAACAACTGTTTTCTTGAACCCAGGGTTGCACATCTTTCCCCCTGGAGGAAAAGCAGAGAGCTGAGATTTACCTGAAAGGCAATAACAGAAAAGCTCATTTTATTCTAGTAAGGATCTCTCCACCACAATCAATTTGGCCTGTCACCATAAATAATGGGGGTCACTGAGAGCGACGAGGTTCACTGTATACACTGTTGACAATACGGTTTTGCCAGGATTCACTTTTTTTTTTAAATTTTGCAAAAATAATGTGTGTACATCAAATTTTCTTCATACTCATCATTTTCAAAGCGTCATCTCTTTTAAAACAGCACCCCAGCTTTATTTATTTGAAGGCAGTGTGATATAATTAGATTAAAAGTGCTTTAGCTAAAGGCTGTGCTGTGGTTTGGTATATGCTAAGCTCATTTATCTGGCTGGTCATCAGATTTGTCAGTGATTGCTCTAGGAGAAAGTTTCGCCGATAGCGATACACATTGACGTTAGCGATAAAGTCATGTCTTTTTCACACACACTCACTTATGAGGCCTTGATTGCATTTTACTGTATAAAAATATCACCATTTAAGCTGTTTGTTTGTGAGGGTTATATCTTATTATTTATTATCATTCTAATATTCATTAATTAATTTTCTTTCAGCTTAGTCTCTATTTCAGTGGTCGCCACAGCTGAATGAATGGCCTATTCCAATATTGTTTGTGATATTTAGTTTTAAGAGTGCTCATTGATAGCTGCCCTGCTCTCTTACACTATACTGACATTAAAACTGCTAAGTTAGTAAATGTTAGGTGTATGCAGGTATTTTATGAATAGTCATATTAGAAGTAAATAACTTTTCTGTGCCTTGTATTTCAGTTAATTAATTTGTGTAAAAGGAGGTAATATGCTAATGAAGAAATGTGTACGAACACTGAATAAGTGTGTTCCACATTGCAAAACCTGTTATGACAGAAAGTCATAAGAAAAATGTCTTTATGCTACTTTAGCAAACTTTAATAAGCTAGTAAGGTTTCATTCATTCATTAATTTTCTTTTCGGCTTAGTCCCTTTATTAATTCGGGGTCACCACAGTGGAATGATCCGCCAACTTATCCAGCACATGTTTTGCGCTGTAGATGCCCTTCCAGCCGCAACCCATCTCTGGGAAATATCCATACACTTTCATTCACACTTATACTCTACGTACAATTTGGCCTACCCAATTCACCTACACCACGTCTTTGGACTGTGGAATCCGGAGCACCCGGAGGAAACCCACGCGAACACAGGGAGAACATGCAAACTCCACACAGAAACGACAACTGACCCAGAATAAAGGGACTAAGTCGAAGGAATTGAATGAATGAGTGAATAAATGAATGAATGAATGAATTGCATAGTTTTGTCTAACATTATAGTCAGTCTGTTTATGAAAGTTAAGATTACTAGAAAATTATAAATGCTAACAGACACCAGCAGGGAAACAAACTGATCCAACTAAATACCAGCGTCTGTCTCTACAATGTCAGTGTGAACTAAGCTAAAACACACTACAAGTGTACATGTAATGCCAATAACTAAAACCATCAGAAAAAGAAAAAAAATCAGCTAATACCATTTTTCTTTATTTTCATTAGAACTTGTTTATGTTTACAGTTAAACATGTTATAGCATTTTCACTAACCTTAGCTATTTCGCTAACATCAACAATGCTCCTTGACTGTAATACCTACCTTCTAAAGAGATGTCAGAAAACACAAAAGCACAAACTGATTGACGGACATTTCTGATGGGCTCAAAAAAGTGCTCCACTCACTCTTAGCTTAGGTTTGTTGCAGAAAACAGCTTAGGATAAGAGTTTCAGTCATCTATCAAGTAAAAGGCACATTTTATATGTGACATTTTCAAAAAATCACATGGAGCACGCAAGCTAATTAGCAAATACCAAATGTCATAAAGTAATAATTAGACAGTTTAGTATGATTAACAAAGCATGTCAGCATCAATTCATAATATAGATATGAAATACAACCATTTCATATAAATACAATAGCGCTGCATAGCAACATAAACAATGCCGCTCCAAAATGGTAGCAAACATTTACTTTTTGCCCAACTCTGAAATTCATACAAGCAATACTGAGCTAGCCAGCAGGCTAATCTGAGAGACTAGCTCTATATTTGAATATTCAGACTTAGTTTTTGCACTTTCTGTTATTTAACTTAGTACCCGTGCTAATATTACCTTGACATTTGTCTTGTAAAGTAGCTAACACCACAGCAAGGATCCTCTGAATTGTTTAAATTCTTAGTAGAGCAAGTCATGTCTCTGTGAAATGAAAAATGGCATATTAGGAGACATACCGGAATAGGACTCTTCTATATGCTTGAAAACCATTCAGCCTTTATATTTGCTGTTTAATATTAAGGCTATAATAAAGCTGCAGTACGCAAGTTTTGACTCTTTGTTGCCATCTCTGTTTGAAATATGCAATTGCAGCTATTTGCAGACATAATGTGGGATGAGTGTTAGTGCAGATAAATATGTTAATCACAGCACCAGTGTTGCTACTGTACTTTGAATTTCAACATCTTGACACTTGAAAGTTTGACCCAAATAAGAATTTTCACCAGAGGATGTCACCTGAACAAGAAGCTTTTTTGCCAATTTGTAACTTTTAACTGAGAAAATGTATTACTATATATAGCTTATATCATATCAAACTGTGCACAGTTATTACCATTGTACTTTGCTCTAAAATTGTTAGTCTTAACATCAGCATTGCATGAATTTAGAATGAATTAGCATTACATTTAGATGTCATGAAAGGAATATGTTTTTTTCAAAGAGATAGTTCAGCCAAAAATGAAAATTATATTATCATTTGCTCACCATTTACTTGTTTCAAACCTTTATAAGTTTCTTTCTTCTGTTAAACACAAAAGAAGACATTTTAAAAGAGATGGAAACCTGTAACAACTGACTTTCGGAGTATTTGTTTTTTTATACAATGGAAGTCAATGGTTACAGGTTTTCAGCCTTCTTTAAAAGGTTTTTGTTTGCGATGAAACCCATAAAGGCTTGAGAGTGAGAAAATAGTGAGTTCATTTTAACCCAAAAGGCAAATTAAAGCTTCATTGTACTCGTGGTAATTTAGTCATCCATGAACTTTAGTTCTGCAGCAAGACAATGGTCCAAAACACACCAGCAAGTTTATCTCTGAATGGCTAAAAAAATGAAGACTGTGGAGTGGCCAAGTAAAAGTCCTGATCTGAATCAAACTGAGATGCTGTGGCATGACCTTAAAAATGTGGTTAATGCTCAAAAACCTTCCAATGTGGCTGAATTACAACAATTCTGCAAAAATGAGTGGGTCAAATTTACTTCACAGCACTGTAACCGATTCCTTGCAAGTTATTGAAAACCTGCAGGTGTTGCTTCTAGGGCCCAACTAGTTTTTAGATTTAGGGGCAAACACTTTTTCACACAGGGCTACGAAGTTTTGTATTTAATTGTATCTCACAGTAATAATGAAGTCCTTCGTTTATTTGTTTACTTGTGTTCTAATTGACAAACATTTACATTAGTTTGATGATCTGAAACACAAAAGTGTGACAAACATGCTCAAAATATGAAATCAGTAAAGGGGCAGACACATACACACGCTGAACCAAAATATGAACACAACACTTTTTCTCCCATTTTTCATGAGCTGAATCAAAGATATAAAACTTTTTAGCGTTTATAACTTTCTAACATTTATAGATGTGCACAAAAAAGACCTATTCTCTAAAATATTGTTGTCTTAATCTATTTTGGAGAACACCTTTACAGAGATAATCCATCCAATTCACAGGTGTGATGTATCAAGATACTGATTAGACAAAATGATTATTGCACAGGTGTGCCTTAGGCAGGCCACAATAAAAGGCCCCTCAAAACTGAGCAGTAAATAGTGAGTACATTTTCATTTTTGGGTGAACTATCCCTTTAACCACCCTATCTTCTTAGTACCCATGCTCATTTATAATCCACAATTTATTCCAGCTACTGTCATAAAATTGCTGTAAATGATCCACTACAGGCACAATGCTTTAAGGTCACAAAGACGAACAGTGGACTATCCATATGTTATTTGAAAAACTACCGGTACCACTTCAATTGTAAAACATGTTTGCAAACTTACCAATTGTGTCTCGGACTAATGTAAAGAGATATTTTTAAACATTGTCTGCTTTTGTACATGCTTATATATTCATTTTGGGCTATTGTTATTTTTTATTTATAGAAAAATATTAAGGATGGCAGCTTTTAAGTTATGGTTTATCCAAAGATGAAATATACCTCATTATTTACCCTCTGTCATGTAGTTTAAAACCTTTGTGACTTTTCTTCCATTTAGCACAAAAAAAAGGTATTATGAAGAATGCTGTTTGCTAAGACCCATAAACTTCAATAGTAGGTAAAATAAAATTAAATAAAATGAGAATCCGGCATTAATATTTAAACAAATAGCATACATTTTATGTAGAAATTATTTGTGCTCTTCAATGGAAAAATCACTGTCACACTATTTCTTGTACACACATGCATGCACACATATACACGCACACAGTAAATTGTGAATTTCTTTTTCTTTGCAATGTATTCTAGAATTGTATTTTATTTTATAACACATGAATACCGTTCAGTTTATTTTACCACTCTTCTTTTTCCCCACACTCAACACAACAGTGAATAAAGTATACGTTTCTGTCGAAAACTCTTTCTCACAAGAAAGCTTACAGTTTGACATACTTGCGTATCTTACAGCACAAAGTATGTCTGAAGTACAAACAGCAAAAGGTGTGAAGCTCTGTAACTTTACAGCTGAAAGAGCTTGACTTTTCTTTGTTATGTCTTTTGCTAGGTTTTTGGCTTTCTATTATTTGAGCATATATATATATATATATATATATATATAAACGTA
>CAIGQZ010033176.1:324110-341633 GCA_903798205.1 Danio tinwini
TATATATATATATATATATATATAGGGTCTAAGGGAGCCTGAACCTCTCAGAATGGCAAATGATGTTCATGCAGCGGTTTTCAGCAGCTCTCAGTCTTCACTAAACGAACGCTCTGTGTCATGCTGTGTCAAAAAATCTGTGATGATAACTAATTGCTTGATCTCTCATATCTTTCAGCAGGTCTTTGGATTTCCAGAACCAAAGCAAAACTAACAAATGATCCATGAAGATTTAGAGGAAAAGATCCTATCAAATAAAAAACAGACCTAATACATATAAAATAGTCACATAAGCATTCTTGCCATGCAGTTTTTCAATGAAGGTTTTAATTATTAAGAGAAAACTAAATACAAAGTGAAAAAAAGTGGAACAGTGGAAAATCTTCCCAGAAGTGGCTAACCAACAAAAAAGTGACCCCACGAGCACGACAATAACTCATCCCAGAGGTCATAAAAAGACGCCACAGAAAAATCCAAAGAAATGCAGACCTCACTTGGCTCAGTTAAGGTGAGTGTTCATGACTACATCATAAGATAGAGACTCTGGCAGAAAAATTACATCATTACATGTATATGTGGTGTAAAAGTAACATACCAATATTAAAATGTGGTGGTGGTAGTCTGATGGTCTAGGGCTGTTTTGCTGCTTCAGGACCTACAGTAGAAGACGTCTGTGATAAATGGAGCTATGAATTCTGCTGTGTACCATAATATCCTGTAGGAGAATGTTCAGGCTGTTCTTGTCATCTGTTAGTGACCTCAAGCTGAAGTGCATTTTGGTACTGCAGCAGGACAATGATTTGAAGCACACCAGCAAATTCTCTACTGAATTGCTGAAGAAAAACTAAATTAATACTATGGAGTTTCCAAGTGAAAGTTCTGACCTGAATCCAATTGAAAAAAAGGCAGTCCATGCTCTAAAACCCTCTAATGTGTCTGAATTACAACAATTCTGCAAATATGCATGGGTCAAATTTCCTTCACAGCACTGTAAAACACTCCTTGGAAGTTATCAAAAATGCTTGATTGCAGATGTTGCTACTAAGGGCCCAACTAGTTTAAAGATTTAGGGGCAAACACTTTTTTCACACAGGGCTATAAAGTTTTGTATTTAGATTTCTCCTACAGTAATAATAAAGTTTTTAATTTAAAACTGCATTATTTGTTAACTTGTGTTCTATTTGACTAATATTTAAATTAGTTTGATGATCTGAAACACAAAAGTCTGACAAACATGCACAAAATATGACATCAGTAAGGGAGCAAATACTCATGTACACACACTGAACAAAAATATAAACACAACACTTTTGTTTTTGCTCCCATTTTTCCTGAGCTTAAAGAGCCCCTATTATACATTAAAAAGGGTCATATTTCGGTTTTATGGGTCTCCAACAACAGGCTGATATGCATGCAAGGTCAAAAAACTCTTTTATGGTCTTATAATATGCATTTATTTTTACCTAATTATCCCAGTGACCCCCATATGAATCGTTCAGCAATTCATTTGTTCCCAAACCCCTCCTTAGTGCCTCTGCACTGATTGGACCGATGAACGCCTGTTGGTCGACAGCATTCAGCGCGAGACAATAAAATGCCCAGCGCAGTTTATCAAGACCACGGGTCGCCAACATTGCGATTGGATCCGATCGCAGCGTACGCCCGAAACACGCTTTATAATAAACTTACTAACATCACAATAAACAGTACCCAGTTCTCAACAGTGTTATTCAGACACCTCACCCCCGAAAGCAGTGCAGTTAAACACCACAAACTCATTTAAATCAAAAAAAAAAAAAAGCAGCAGGCGTCGCGTCCTTAACGAGGTATTAGACGAGATATGGGAATATAGAGTTAACCTGATACAGTGCAAGCAGTTACAAGTAACAACACAATTAAATACATACTTTACAAGCTAGAGAAAACAAGGAGGCAGCTATTTAGGTCTGATTTCATTAATTATCTTTATTTTGGAGATTTTCTCCCTTCTCTGCTGTAGATAATTTCTATTTGCAATCATTGCTGTGGCACCTCTTGCATGTTATATGTTCTCAGAGCTTATCTGTACTCTGCTTTGCCTAACGATCACATCCCGAGCCCAGGGGTCTGACAAGCTATCTTTGCCAGCTCCCATCACCTTCCCAGTGCTGTGTACCAGCCTGAAGTCCAGCGTGCCTTTGTTTGACTTGTACCTAATAAATTGTCCTTATTTTGCATGTGTTACACCAAATTCTGTGATAATCGTATTCTGTGAACCTAGTAGGAGCTGTTTTCACTGTTTGGCATAACACACTCTGTCTGCACAGCATACTCTCACATTAATGCACTAGAATGAACTGTTCAATACTAGTATCTATAAAACAAAATGGAGGAAGAAACTAATCCATGAGCTGTGTACTGAAAGTTCATTGTAAGCATGTAAATGCTGAAGCACTTCTTTCCCTCACACTTTCAATAATATCCAGGTAAGCACAGTGTCTTCATGACTCATGACTTCAGGATCTGTTTGTCTTTGCTGCTGTGCTAATGGGCGGGGCCGCAGGTTTAAATTTTGCTGGGTCTGCGCGCGCAACCATTATGTTTTTGTATCAACGTCACGCCGAAACGGCTAAAGACTTGTAAGACGTCTTGTAAGAATCAAGACGATTCATTTAAACCACTATGAGTCGACTCTTTTTTTTTTGTTGAATCAATAGTTTTAGAAACTGTCCACTTTCAGATTTAAGCTTTAGCTGGTTATTTCACTTCACTTAGAGCTGTGTTACACACTACATGGAAGGTCAATTTCAAAAACCCATAATAGGGGCTCTTTAATTCAAAGACACATTTGTCTAAATCTGTGTTTGTTCACCAGAGCTTTTGCCCATGGATTGATTGATCATTGCTCTATCATAAGCTGTCTCCAAAGGCGTTTAAGAGAATTTTGCTGTACATCCAACTGGCGTCACAACCACAAACCACATGCAACTACTCCAGCCTAGGACCTCCACAATCAACATCTTCTTCTCTGAGACCAGCCACTTGCAAAGATGTTGCAACAATCAGTTTGCATAACCAAATAATTTCTGCACAAACTGTCAGAAACGGGAAGGGATGCTCCTCTGCATACTCATCATCCTCATCAGGGTATCAACTCAACTTTATCCAAACCAACTTAAGAGGGCAAATGCTCACATATGATGCCGTCTGGTTCTTTTCATGGATGAATCCCAGTTTCCACTGAACCGGGCAGAGGGCAGACAGCGTGTATGGCGTGGTGTGGCTGAGCTATTTGCTGATGCCAGTGTTGATCCCATGGTGGCTGTTGGGTTTTGGTATGGGCAGGGATTTGTTATAGACAACAAACATGACTGCTTCTTACTGATGGCATTTTAAATGTACAACGATACCAAAGCTGAGGCCCATTATTGTGCCATTCATCCACAAACATCACCTCATGTTGCAGTAGGATAATGCATGACCCCATGTTGCAAGGATCTGTAAACAATTTCTGGAAGCTGAAAATTTCCCAGTTCTACTATAGCCTGCATGCTCACCGAACATGTCCCCCATTGAGCATGTTTGGGAAGCTCTGGATTGACGTATACTACCATGTGTTCCGGTTGCTGCCAATATCCAGCAGCATTGCATAATCAATGAAGAGGATTGGACTGACTTTCCACAATAAACAACCTGATCGACTGAACCCAGCCGGCACACGACCGACCTTCAATGTTGAAATATGGTTGAAATAAGGTCAGGTGTGTTTTTAACAATGAAATAATGTTGATACAACGTTTAATGTTCAATGGTTGAAAAACTGCCTGCATATGACCAGGCTTCAACGTTGAAATTCGGTTGAAAAAACATCAGTTGTTGCTTCAAAGTTGAAACCATGTTGAATGATAAATGGTTGAAAAAAGTTACAGAAATCCTTAAACAAGTAAACGTTGACTTTTTTTATCATGATCTGTATGTTGAATTAACGTTGTGGCTTCACGCAACGCTTCATGTGAGGTTTGAATTGTAATTACAGACACCTGCAGTGCAACAGAATTCAAAGGTAAGCATGTTTTTCGATGCTTTACATGTTTTATTTATCCCCCAATCTTGTTTTACACACAGTTAATCTTAAAGGTGACTTTAAGATTACTGATAAGGTGTTTCAAATTTTGAAGCATTTAAAACTTTCCAGTTTGGTTTTTAGTCTTGTTTGCGTTCCGGGGACGCAGCAGTTAATCTCAAACTATGCTACATGTTTAACTTTACTCTAAATGAATGTTTTTACCTGTTTTAATTGGCAAATTTGAATCGATAAACTCAAAACGCGGTTTAAAGTTACTAACCAACGTTATAAAACAATATCTTTTTATACGCTGTATAATTGTTATTACAAAGTGAACTGGTGTCGTTTCACTGTTGTTTTTTTTTTTACTTTTAGAGATGTAACTTACTCCAGAGACGCTCTAACTTGCACAGCACTGAGTGGAAATGTTGTGTGATATTATATTGTTATATTGATCTTATTATTGTGATGTTATGCTATGTGGCAATATTATATGACACATATGTATTTAGTCAGAAATTAATATTGAATTACACTTTGTATCGTAGCAGATAAGAGGTGTAATGGGTTTTAACTTTCTGGGTTTTCTAGAAGGTCTAGTTGAGGGCATCAAGAGCATGCAGATGGCCTAAACCTGTCAGCCAGGACAGACTGCAGTTCTACACCATGCCAATGCTTTTGTATGGATGTCTGACTACTACGGTGTTCTCTCAAGGTATTACTGGAGCAAAACAACAGCACCCATTACAGTGAAATTTGTATTCTTAAAAAATAGTGATATATGTGTAGCATCAGTACATGTGATGTCATTGAGAAGTTTTTTTTTTTTTTTTTAATAAAATGTAATTAAAGCAAATAAATAAACATGTTATTTAAAAAAAAAAATCTAAATATTAAAAACTTGAGGATTAAGATGACAAATGAAATGCATCATCCGTCTTGTGAAAAGGGTCTACATAAGAATTCTGGTGTTTTCAAACTAAAAGGGGTAGTTCACACAAAAAAAAAAAAAAAATTACTCACATTTTACTCCCCAAGTGGTTTAAAATCATCATGAGTTTATTCTGTTGAACACAAAAGAGGCTATTCTGAAGAAAGCTAAAAACCTGTAAACATTGACATCCATAGTAGGAAAAAACAAATACTGTAGAAGTCAATGATTATAGATTTTCAGCTTTCTTCAAAATATCTTCTTTTGTTCAACATGGTGAGTAAATGATTACAGAATTTAAAATTTGAACTATCCTTTTACTTCTCTGTCCTACATGCAGGCTTTTGCAAAAGTGTTGCTCATAGATTTTCTCTCAACCTGTATGTCAAAAAATCTTTAAACAGCTTTTACAGTACATGTAAGGGTTTACAACAACTTGTAATTATTAGATGTGGTGAATGTTTCATGATTCTTTACTGCAGCAAAGTTTTTTTTTTTTTTTCGAGAATCTGAAACTTGAATTCTGGCAAATGCTGGCACCGGCGGTGCCTAAAGGCTTCCTGATGATATCACATCTAATTTTTCACTTCTCTTAGTTCTTCAAATCTCTTACAGTTAATATGTTTTCTTCTCAAACTTTTTGTTGCTTGTTGCAAATTCCTCTTGATAAATTTTATGTAATTATAGGAATTATCCTTAAAATAGCTGGCTACACATTATGACTTTGAGAAACAGTTATCAAATATCATTTCATTTTTACTGAACAATGTTATAAATAATATATTAAACATGCAATATAATGGTTATTATAAAGTGAACTACTGTTGTTTCACTGTTGTTGTTTCCTTTTACTTTAAAGATGTACTCCTAACTAGAGGCGCACTACACAGCAATGAATGGAAAAGGCTTTGCCCATATGTAAGTTTACTAAGTTCATTTTTTGTCAAAATAATTTTTTCTTTGGTTGGTAATGTTCTGTTTATAATTGTCTGTGTTCACAAACAAGCTTTGTCCTTGTTTATTTATTGATTATGTTATACTATGTTCTGGTGTGTGTTTTGTTTTCCTTTGTGTCTTTGTTCCTCTCTTGGAATAAGTTTACTCGTAGCAGTACCTAATTGTGTGTGGTTTGTATGTGCATTCAATTAAAAATAGAGATTTTGCATAATTAATCTTACAAAAATTAAATGTAAATTAAACCCAAACAAGATCAGTGAAGTAGGAATATTCAGATGGATAAGTCAAAATTATTGAATGTGGTGAAATAGGACAAATTTGGATTCAATTAAAAATACATGTTTGAAGTTCACTTTGTATAATAGCAGATACTTGGTTGTAACCTAGTATTTCATTTATTGCAGGTTTTCTGGAAGCTCCAGTTGAGGGCATCCAGGACATACCGATGGCCTAAACCAGTGTCAGCCTGGACAGACGTCTATTGCAGTTCTGCTACACCACACCAAACTCTCTGCTTTTGTATGGATGTCTGACAACTACGGTGATCTCTGAAGGTGTTACTGAAGCAAAACAACAGCACCCGTCACAGTGAAATTTGTGTTCATAAAGGATGATATATGTGTAACAGATCCAGTACATTTGTCATAAAGGTTAAATCACAAAGAAAAGTTTTTTTTTTAGAATTTGCAAATGTTTTTTCTTCCTCCCTCTCTCTCTCTTTCTCTCTCTTTCTCTCTCTCTCTCTCTCTCTCTCTCTCTCTCTCTCTCTCTCTCTCTCTCTCTCTTTCTCTCTCTCTCTCTCTCTCTCTCTCTCTCTCTCTCTCTCTCTCTCTCTCTTTCTCTCACATTTGTGCATCAAAAGTACTGTAAAAATAACTTGTTTGCCTCTGCCAAAACAGGTCAGGGTGTGCGCTTACTGCTCGTAGTAAACACACACCCTGATCTGATGCGGGAGAGATGTACGCAAACAAATTTGTATTTACTGTTTTCTTTTGCCTCACTAAAGTGTTGTTGAAGCTTGGTATGTTCTCAGTTGAACCACTGAAGTCACATGGAATGTTTTGACAATGTTTTTTTGTGCCTTATCTGGACTATGACCATCTCGGGACCATTGCTGTCTGTAGAGGATGAGCATTTAATCTAAAATATTTTAGTTTGTGTTCTGAAGATGAACAGGTCTCTGGGATGACACAAGTAAGTAATAGAACTTATGTGAACACTTAATGTGACATTTTTTTTTTAAGACCAATGTAATAGTGAAATTTATCTACTAGGTGAATAGTCCTACATTCACATAAGTGAGTTATCATTGTAGGACCCATGTTAACATGCAATTTTTATGATACTAATAATAATGGAATAACAAATTACAATAGATGTACTTTATGCAAAATGACAAGAACAACTAAATATTTAGCATGCAGACCTGCAAAGTGAAGGAGCAATGTCAATTTTATAGATTATAGCAGGAGTTTTCACTATTGTGAAAATTAAGTCATTTATTCTTAATGAATTGGAGTGGCAAACCTCATTATTGATTTTGTAGGATACTCACCTGGTGTTTGAGAATAAAAGATGTATTTAACTGCTAGACAGTTTAGTTTTTTTTTATTAAAATAAAATAAAAAAATTTAAATTAAAAAAAGAGTTTCTCTCAACATATAAAACCTTAAACAGATGCAATGTATTTTACATGTGATTCTTAGCTGTGGGTGATGTTTTATGATTTTTTTACTACAGCCACTTTAAAAATTTGTATTTTGTAAACTTTGTAAACAAAATTGTATTTTGGAGACTGTGTTGATTGAAGTGTAGTTTAGTTAGTTAGTTATTATCTGTCTTTCTGAAGATGATAACACTTTAAAATGAGGTTGTATTAGTAAGTGTTAATTTATTTACTAACATGAACAAAGAACAATACATTTAAAACATATTTCATATAAAGAAAATACAGTTCATGTCAGCTCAGTGCATTAATGTTAGCAAGCATACATTTTGATTTTAAAAGCATTGGCACATACTTTAATTAAATGATTAATAAATGCTGTAAGTATTCATTGTTTGTTCATGTTAGTAAATTTTAACTAACTTCACTCATGCAAACTAATTAAAAAGTGACCATTTAAATGTATGCCTTTTTGTGCATTTAAGTATACTGCATGTATAGTAACCTGAATGGTTTTAATGAACAATTGTATGCTCTAAATGTTGCTGTATATTTATAATATAAATGAAATAATGTGGTGTGTATTGAATAAATTGATACACAGGCTAAGTTGTGTATTTGTATTGTGTTTTTTTATCAGTAAAAAGTTGTTTGCTATATTTAGGGACTTTGTGTAATATGTAATTTCTGTTTAACTTACGTTGAAATGTACGAAGGTGAAACTATGTCAAGGTATCAATGTTGATCCAATTTGCAAAATCAAAAGGTAATTTAACCTTAATTCAACGTCTAGAAAACGACCAAAATTCACCCATGAAGAAGGTAAGAGTGAAACAACGTTGTGATTTCAATAATGAATCACCGGTGGTGGTCCGACGGTGAAACAATGCCACTATATAAACGTTGATCCAATTTGCAAAATCAAAAGGTAATTCAACATTGATCCAACCATAGACCTGACGTTGATTCAACGTTGAATCACCGTTGAAATGCCGGCTGAGAAGGAGATGCGTTGATACTAAATGGTTTTCTGAAAGTGTAAAATTACTGTCACTGTTTTCATCTGAAAGAAGAAAGTCATATACACCAACGTTGGCTTAAAGTTCAGTAAATTATGGAGTAATTTTAAATATTTTGTGAACAATTATTTAAGTGAGGAGCTATACTTTGTACAATTTCCCTGTTACTTTATGGCTTTAAAATGTCACTCAATCTTGTAAGTCAGGGTTGGGTGACTCTGGTCCTGAAAAGCCACAGTTTAGCTCCATCTCTAATCAGACACACCTGCCTGTAATTTTTAAGCAATCTTAAAGATTTAGGTTATAATTTTCAGCTGTGTTTGATTAGGGATGAAAAGGAACATGGCAGGGCATTGGCCCCTCAGTATTGGAGAAGCTCAGTGATATGACCAAAACGTCATGCCATTTAATTTAACTTGTCTTTTTAACATTGCTTGAGTGGATTTATTTTCAGGTTTGGAGGAACAGTAGCATTACCGTTACCATTAACATTGTTATTACTGTATACATATATGGTGTTCTGTATGTGACAGACGGAAAAACTTTTGATGTCCATTTTTTATATACTGTACACTTCTGGGGATTTACACCTAACTTTAAATAGTAACAGTTCTTGACCCCAGTGAGCTACAAACATAATTTTGTATCATTGGAAAGAAGACACTTTTAGCTTTTACTATGCTTCATCAAGGAAGATTCATGCTAATAAAATATAAAAAAGTTATACATTATGAAGTAATGAGAAAGAAAAATTTTACTGTGTTCAATATTTGTCATGTGATAACCTAGAAAAAATATGCCTTGAAAGCCTTGTCACATACGTTTATATTTCAAATTTAAAGAAGATAGCATGCAAAGTGAGATTTCTGCAAGAAGTTCTCAGAGGCTACATCAATGTCCTTCTTTCACTCACCGTCAGAGGCATTTTCTCAAAAATGACCTCCCCCAAACTTAAACAGTAGCAGTTGCTAAATAATTTGGTCTACATTCACAGTTCATGTATCTTTGGAAAGAGGACATTTTGGGCTTTACTTTCCATCATCTAGAGTTTATAATGCTCTAGAGTTTAGATGCCTAAGTAATGTAAATTAAATTGCATCGCACTAAATATTTTATTATTTCATAAACAGATATATGAAGATAGTCCTGGAGCAATATAGGAAGGTAATAGGTCAAAAGCCACACATTTTTAGTTCAATTAAAATGTCAAAATATGAATGAAGTAATGTTTCACTGTAGTTTGGCCAAAAAATAAAAAATAAACATAAAAAATAAAATGAAGCAACAGTAGATATTCTGATATCGCATTTATAAAAAAAAAAAAAAAAAAAAGTAGGGATGTGGATATATCGGCGGTCATATCGTTATTGGCCAATAAATGCCTTATCAGTCCATTGCCAAAATTAGGCTGATATCTTTAAGCCTATAGATTGCATAATTGGACAGAACTGCCTGTCTTGCACATGCGTGGGTCGAACTTGTTCTGAAGGCATTATAATGGAGCTTTTCTCACAATTGACAGCAAGAACGAACATAGAAGCATTGTCTGATTGACAAGCAGCACCTACATAAGTTCAAAATAATCTAAAACGCCAAATAGAACAAATTTATGCCGCATTGTCTAAAGTAATACTATATGTATTGAGTTGGTTTCAATCCTTAGCTCTTTTATTTTATTTTAAAAATATTTATTTAACTTGTTAAATCCTATTTTGTTATTTAACCAATGTTTTATTATTTGCATGCTGATTTATGTAAAATCGTGAATATATCTGTATAATTACCTTGCACTTTTCAATTTGTCACTCGTCAATTTATATATTTGCATTTACTACTTTTAAAATATATTTATTATCAGTTTTTTAGTCCTATCTCTGTAATTATGTTGCACTGTAGAAGCTCTGTCACGTAAACAAAGTACTCGTTAACATACCTGGCAATAAAGCTCTTTCTTTTTCTGATTCTGATTGCAATTTTGTAATACTTGCTTTTTTGCTTCGAGTAGGCTATTCTGTTATTAAGATCAATTCAAATGTTTATGAAGTTTTTGAAATAAAAACTGTTTAAAAATGTACTGTATAAAAATATAACATTTAAAATATACACATATTTTTATCGACCTATAATATATCAGTTATCGGTCTTCAAATCTTTAGAATTATCGGCTAAAAAATCCATATTGGTGCATCCCTAAAAAATTGTAAAGAATTATTTGTATAAAACAACAATTATTAAATAGAGTATTTGACATGGCATCAGACCCTTTTTGTTCAGAATTTGCCTGACAATATTATTCTTAATATATATAATATTGATTACAGTGGGTATGTTCTATTAATATTGGTAAAGTGTATGAGTAGTTTGTTTCTTATTATCTTCGCTTATAATTGAACTAGTAACAATCAGACATATTCCAGACAAAACCAGCATGTCTTCAATTGACAGCATTGAAAAATAGCACTTTTTTAGCAAGCAAAGTGGCTGGTTTACTTGTGAGGGATACTATAGAGGTTTCTTAAAGTGTAAAATTGTCTTATATATATATATATATATATATATATATATATATATATATATATATATATCTTTTTTAATGTCTGCATGAACCAGCAGGACAGCCAGTTGCTCCATTGTTTTTTTTTTTTTTCTTCTAGCACATATTTCACAAGAACAACACGATTAGTGGTTGCTTACCTCACCACTTTAATACCTCTGGTGAAAGTTTACTCTATTATTGATGTTTATGTTTTTATTTATTTTTTCTCCTCCTCTTCTCTATTTGCTTTTGGATTTCGCAGTGAGGGGAACTGCAGGGTAAATGTACAATAGTTCACAGAATCACTATGAGAATCACAAATCCAGACCAATATTCTTCACAGATCCTTGACTATTGGAGCCACGCTGATAATATAGACCTTCAGAAACCCTATAAGGCTGCTATAATGGTTTCTGTTACATACAAGCAGAAATATTTATGCAGCAATTCCGGGGAGGTAGCGATGTTGACAATCAATGGGCAGACAAATCTTACCACACACGCCATTTAATAGCTTCTTGTCAACCAGCATAATTATAGTGGAAGGAAAAAGGATTGCATGCTGCACTGATACATTTGAATTATCCCTAAAGTGTGGTGTTTTATAGGTCAGGTGTTTTCCCTTGCTGCCTCTAATTCAATTAAAATAAGACTGGTTCAATTACCCATGCTGTTACAAATGCTGGAAGATTTCATTATAGTGCAAAGATTGGCCTGAGCCACTTTTCATGATAACCCTAACAAAATACACATGATACAAATGTCATTATTTATTTATTAAAAATGTTGGCTTATATTTTGGGCATGTTGTGTACAGTAATTGTATGTTAAGTCGCGCAGCACTGCACTTGACATTGTCATAATTGTCACAGCAAGTTAACACTTGGATAGTTAGAGTGGATTAGTTGCTTAAAAAATAGCAAGTAAGTCATAGTATTTCATCCAGATAACGTTTTTCCCATTTCACGTCTGAAAACCCAAGGCTGCTGGAGAAGATTAGTGATTTATTTTGGTGTTTTTCCAGCTGAGCACAGATAACTTCACTTGCTGAACTTGTTCAAGTGCTTGCAGTTTAGTATCTGTGTTTAATGCAACTTTCCAACTGTTAAAGGAAGGAAACATTCCTGAATAAAAGTGTTTAATGTCTCTCAGCCATCTATTGTCAGGACAATGACCTTGATGTGTATCTGATTCCAGGCATAAATTAGTTTTTAGACATACAACTGCATATTATTTGCACTTTGAATGTACATTCAATGGCCACCTTATTAGTTACACCTTACTAGTAATGGATTAGACCCCTTTTGCCTTCAGAACTGTCCTAATCCTTGGTGGCATATATTCAACAAGGTACTGGGAATATTCTTCAGTGATTTTGGTCGATGTTGACATGATAGCATCACCCAGTTGCTGCAGATTTGTTGGCCGCTCATCCATGATGCAAATCTCCCATTCCACCACATCCCAAAGATGAGATGGTGACTGTGGAGGCCATTTGAGTACATTCAACTCATTGTCATGTTTAAGAATCCAGTCTGAGATTATTCACGATTTATGACATTATGTGTTATCCTGCTGGAAGTAGCCATCAGAAGATGGATATACTGTGGTCATAAAGAGGTGGACATGGTCAGCAACAATACTCAGGTAGGCTGTGGCATTGACCCAAAGTGTGCCAAAAAATATCCCCCACACCATTACACCACCACCAGCCTGAACCGTTGATACAAAGAAAAATGGATCCATGCTTTCATGTTGTTGACACCAATTTCTGACCCTACCATCTGAATGTCGCAGCAGAAATCGAGACTCATCAGATAAGGCAAAGTTTTTCCAATCTTCTATTGTCCAATTTTGGTGAGCCTGTGCGAATTTTAGCCTCAGTTTCCTGTTTTTAGCAGTAGCATAGCCGATTGGGGGGTGAAGGGTGGGAGTATTCATTTTGTGCGATCATAAGCCACCAGAATTAAACACCAAAAATTTGATCTGAGCTGTCATAATTTATTAACTCTTTAAATATATTCTGTGTTATTAGTTTTACCAGTTGTTAGCTGGAATTATTACACGGCTCTTTTGAATACTTAATTCTGATTGGTCAGTTACAACTTTCCAAGGTTTGTTGTAGCCAGATAACACCAAACCAATAACACAGGCTCATCTGGGTACTTTAAATCATCTTAACCATTAGAGAATAAATTCATAAACATATTTATATGCTTGTTTGTTACACTGCTTTTTTGAGCCAAGTGTGGCTCCATCTTGTGACTGAATATTATGTTGGTTAGTATATGCTCCATTCAGCCATTTTCATTTATGTCAGCTTTGTGTTTAATCAAAAACAATATAATTAATAAAGTATTATGGCTACAATGAACGGTGTCTAAATTGTATGTTTTGTGGCAGGTAACCATTTAATAAGCAAGATAAAGTACATTTAGTCTTTTTTTTTATTATTTGGCACAGAATAAAGTCTTTTAGGCTTAAACAATGCTTATAGCCTGATATGCTTTATTCTGAAACAACAACCACCTAGATATTGGTTATCCCATACTTATTACACAGCTGACTGAACTCTTGTTGCTTACTTAATGGTAATTCTCTAAATTTCAAGGTATTTTATACCCAGATAACAACCACAGAATAAGACAAAGATCATCCGGGTATTTCGAATCACCTTGTCCATCAGTGAACACATTTACTTCAATATACATTCATTCACATTCATATTGACATGCTTGTCTGTTACACCACTATTTTTGACTGCTAAGATTGCATACATTTCTGATTAACCAATCAGAATCAGGTATTACAGAGTGCGACGTAAAAAACTCTCCTATCTTTCTCTTTTTATATACAGTATAGTTCAGATGAAAATACAATGCACATACGACATAAGTAGACACTCTTTCACAAAGTTTCTATTGCTTAGAACATATTTTGTCACTTGCTGAGAGTTGAGACAAGATGAACCATGGTGTAAAAATAAGACATGCAAGTACATGAGCTTGAAACAAGGTTACATTAGCTGCGAAACACTGTCGTTTCTAGCCCTACTGCTGATCATTGTCAAACATGTCAGCTCTGGTGTCTGTCTTCAAATAGCCCTGATGCGTGTTGCTATGGAAGAGCAGAGCATGTGTCCAGCAGCGTCCGACTATCTGTAGTCATTCTTGAAGGCCAGAGTCACACATCCAGATTGATTGTGGATAGCGCTATCATCTCAGTCCATCTAGAACTCAGGGGAAATCACAGCTTGTTCTATCAATCAGAGTGAGGAACCGTTTCAACTTGTTCTGTGCCTCACTGGTATTTTAGGTCAGATTTTTCACTCCTTGCTGTCTGGGCAGAGATTGGGTTGGAAAGAAATGTACACCACACATCCACATCCATTTCAAACAGACATTTATTTATTTTTTTTTTAAGTTTCAGACATCCCGATTCTGTTGAATTCAAATATAGTCACTTAGTCAATCTGCTGCTGATTGCCATGAGAATTTAGGGGGTTGTAAGTTACGTATTGTAAGTTACTTAATCTTTTGAATAATTAGTAAAGTAATGTTACTTTTTCATTTCCATGAATAAAAAAAAAAGTAATACCATTACTATGTAGCATGATCGCCTCACAGCAAGAAGGTCGCTGTTTCAAGCCTCAGCTGGGTCAGTTGGCATTTCTGTGTGGAGTATGCATGTTCTCCCTGTGTTCGCATAGGTTTCCTCTGGGTGCGTCAGTTTCCCCCACAAGTCCAAAGGCATGTGCTATAGGTGAATTGGGTAAGTTAAATTGTCCATAGTATATACGTGTGTGTGTGTGTGTGTGTGTGTGTGTGTGTGTGTGTGTATGTGTGTGTGTGTGTGTGTGTGTGTGTGTGTTTGTGTGTGTGTGAATGAGAGCATATGGGTGTTTCCCAGTGATGGGTTGCAGCTGGAAGGGCATCTGCTGAGTAAAACATATGCTGGATAAGTTGGCAGTTCATTCCTCTGTGGCAATCTCTGATTACTAAAGGGACTAATCCGACAAGAAAACAAATGAATGAATAAATGGATACCATTACTTTTTTCCCATGTATTGACTGACAGCCTTCTTGTCCCATGTTAAGAGAAAGTAGTTGTTTATTCAACATTAAACGATGACCATTGTTGTTTTAGTATAACTAAGAAACAATAGTAGTTTTGCTCACACTTTACTTTAGTCTACAATTTATGTTATTAACATTAGACCTTTAGCTCAATAATCTATTAATTGTTTTTTTAATATCCTGTAAAAAATGCAGGGTTCCACACAATTCATTCATGTTGTCCCAACACAAATCGACACTTTTGACAAATTTATGTGGATTGAACATAAAAATGTGTCCCAATGAAATCTCAAGAATTGTGTTGATTCAGCTTATTTTAATTAAGTAGTTTAAACAAGCAAAAACAAAAAAGTGTAGTAGTTGGGTTTAGGTATTTGGTATAGGATTAGCAATGTAAAATAAGATCATACTTTATAAGTGTTAATAAATAGTTAATATCATCATAATAGGCATGTAATAAGCCAGTAGTATACAGTGTGAATTGTTACTTCAACTAAAGTGTTAGCATAGTTTTTTATAATGTTTTGTGTTTTTGTCATTATATTAGTATTTTTTTTTATTAGCATGCTATTAGCAAATTAGTACTTTCATCAGTAGTTTTATTTTAAAATTGTATACATTTTCACTATCTGAAAACATTATTATTTTATGTTAGTTTAAAATAAAATAAAAACGTAATGAGTGTAGTATATTTATTATTAAATTAAATGTGTTGTTTTTTTATATTTTTAGATCAACTTGTAGAACTTTTTTTTATTTTTATCTGGCACCTAAACTCTGGAACATCCTTCCTAGCACAGATTGGGAGGCAGACACACTCTGTCAGTTTAAAACTAGATTAAAGGCATATCTTTGCATTAACATACACATACAACACAAATGCTCTTGAAATCCAAATCCTCTAAAGAATTGTTAGGCTAAATTAATTAGGTCAACCAGAGCTGGGAAAACGTCACAAAATTATATTAGAATTATAATTTAAATGGCATTTACGCTCGTGTTAGTCTTTTTCATTATCCTGAGGTCTCCATAATCCTAGACCAGGCCGCATTTTGAGCAGATGCTGTGGTGGTCATGAAAAGCATGAGATTGATTCCTGAAAGACCCCAGTGACAGACAAGTCTCCGCATTGATCCTGTGGGCTAACTGTACACCCACCGGTGACCTACTCACACCTGCAGCTTTTCCATGATGGACGTCCAGCGTTCTCCACTGCCTAGACTGCAACTCTGCACAGGACGTTTGTGCCAGAGGAGAAATGGCCATGCCTAACGGAGTCTAGTTTCTCTCAAGTTTTTTTTTTTCATTCACTTTCATCAATTGGTGAAGTTTGATCCTCACCATTGTCGCCCATGGGTTGCTTGGTTTGGGACTTGTGGACATGTGCATCGATGGATTTGCTCTTCAGTGTTTGGACTTTTAGCAGTGAAAATTAAACCACACTGAACTGAACTAAACTGAACTTCAACTCTGAAAACTGGACTGACACAGTTTCAATCTACTAGAAGTTTTGTGTTAAGCTGCTTTGACACAATCTACACTACAAAAGCGCTATATAAATAAAGATGAATTGAATTGAAAAAACTGAACAACACTCTCAGACATCCTGCTCTCTTAAATGCAAATTCTGACACAACTTGATTTCTATTTTGTTAGCTTTTAGCATTTTAATGCATCTGTTCTGTTTCTAAGGCTTGTTTGTTAGATTGCAAAGGATGACTGAGATCAAATGAAAGAATTTTCTTCAGAAAAAGGCAAACAAAAAGCAACACTGGAGTTATCCCAGCAAATCCGGTCCATTAGGTCTGGACATGCAGCAGGAAATCTTTTGTGGCATGCATTAAAGGCGCAATTAGCTTGTGGTACTCAATGTTCAGATAGCTTTTTTTTACCTTTTTTTTCCCTCCAATGGATGAAATCCAATTTAATGACAGGAACAAACTCTGGGTTTTTATGAACCGCCTACATGCTCTTTGATGCATAAGCACATTGTTACAATGGAAGCCTGATTACAGGAAAATACATCACATTGTGCGCTGGGGAAAAGCAGGAGCCTAAATGACTAATACTGCACGATAAACCATCCTAAAAATTAACTTTGGTTGGTAATGAATGTTTTACTTACAGGAGTATATTAATACCTTGACTGGAAAAGAACAAATTGATTTTGTTTTTGTCTGATGGAGAAATGATTGCTTTAGGCTGCACTTAAGAAAACAAATCTGTGCCATTTCTGATTCTGATCATATCTATCTATCTATCTATCTATCTATCTATCTATCTATCTATCTAT
>CAIGQZ010033176.1:364977-393055 GCA_903798205.1 Danio tinwini
CGCTTCTGCCGTGCCCCACGGCCTCCTGGCTGTGCTGCACAGGGGCGGTTCTTCCCCAGGCTTATGCGTAAGCATCTCACGGCGATCGACTATGCTCTCATGACATTCAAGTCGGCCGTCCGTGCCCTGGGGAAGACGATGGCCACATAGTGGTCCGGAAATGCCACCCTGGCTTGCCCTGTAGATATGCGCCGCGCTGACAAAGTACGCTTTCTTAGTGTGCCCATATCCCAGGCAGGCCTTCTCGGCGACACCATCGGGGATTTTACCCAGGAATCCTCAGTGGTGAAAGATCAGCCGTGCGCGATGGAGCAGGTCATCTCTTGGTGGGCTCTCCCCATCAGACCTGTCCGCGCTGGCTGCTCCTCGCCGAGTGCGCTCTTCCCGCCCGCGGGGAGTTGACGCTCCCGTCACAGGTCGCCGTTAAGTCCAATAACTGGACTGCGAAGCGAACCTGAGGCGGGCCACTTGGAGAGGAGGAGAACCGTTCTTTCCCCGGTGGAGGCCGGGGCTTCCCCGCGAATGTATAATGAGTAGCGATCCGAAAAGAGCAGCTTTTCCTCCCTCTGGGTGTGGAAGCCCAATTGCTGCCAGCATGGGACGCACTGCCTTCCAGCTCTCAGCTTTGGTGCATTTCGCCACAGGCTTGAGGGCGCCAGAGGATGAGCTCCTTTCTCGCACCTCCAGCCACTCCGCGGGATCCTGGGAGTAAGGTAAGAGTCAATCTCTTATTTTCACCTCTTCCTCGGGACGCTCTGCTTCCCGGGATGAGCACTCCCCATCCCGAAGCTGCCCCTCCGCGGGTACGTCAGCGATCGTTCCGGGTATGCTGCTAGTTAGCGGGCTCTGTCAGTCTGGTAAGCGCTGCTCAGCCCGCGCAGTAGCTCAGGGGGACGGTCAGACTCGGCTATGCGTTTCAATTCGCTGTTGGCCTCCCGAGTGCACGAGTGTGTATTTAAGCGATCATCGCTATGCCACTCCCTGTCTCGCATGAGAAGATTATTATCCTCCTGGCGAAGGATATAATCAAGCCAGTCCTCCAGCCGAGATAAAGAGCGGGTTACGCCCCCCTTCATCGTATCCAGAAAGCGGTGGGTTATACCAATCCTATCTGCGTGTTTTGATCTGTCATCTGTTCAGGATGTCTATCAAGATGCTTATGCAGAAACACATCCCCCAGTGCGTCCGTTCGTGGGATTGGTTGCAGCTATAGACCTGAAGGACGCTCGCTCCATGTCTCGCTCTCTCCCTCCTTATACTGTGATTTTTCCGGTGTTCGACGGGGGGCCGAACAGGGTGGCAACAGTCCTCCCATTCGGGCTGTCCCTGTTTCCATGCGTGGAGGATGCCCTGTGCGTCTTTAGCGCACGCGCATCTGCATTTTTTGATTATTCATTGACTATTTTTAGATCTCTGAACTGATCGATTATGCACAGGGACCTGGTGCTCCGGCACCTCAGCCTGTTTGGGTTTTGGGTCAACCGAGTATGAGCGGGCTCTCCCCCGGGCAGAGCTTCTCTCATCTCGGGTTGGAGCTGGACTCGGTCTGCATCACGGTGCGCTCTTAGCGCGCTGGGCTAGCGTTGTCCTGTCTGATTAATTCGGCAGTTATATTGGTCTCACTGAAATTATTCAGAGGCTCCTGGGGCATATGACATTTGTAGCCGCTATCACGCTGCTCAATTGTTCATATGAGACTAATTCAGCGCTGGCTTCGCGATCGGGTCCCCAGATGGGCATGGCACGCGGAGAGGCACCGGGTTTACGTCACCACGCTGTGTCTCCGCACCTTCAGCCCCTGGATGGATCTTGCCTTCTACGGGCCTGAGTGCCCTTAGAACAAGTATCCAGTGATGCTGTCATCTTGACAGATGTTTCCAGTATGGGCTGGCGGGCTGTGTGTATCGAGCATGCAGCTGCAGGTTCGTAAACCGGACCCAGGTTGCATTGGCATTTCAACTGCCTGGAGCTGTTGGCATTGTTTTTCACTCTCCGCCGGTCACTACCGAAGCGGGAGGGGAAACGCGTGTTGGTTAGGACGGCCAGCACGGCTGCGATGGCATACATCAACCGTTCGGGCGGTGTTCGCCACCTCAGCATGTCTCAGTTCGCTCGCCATCCGCTCCTCTGGAGTCTTGCGGCTAAATAGCTGCGCGCCGTTCATATCCTGTACAAGCTCTCCATGCCAGCTACAAGCTCTCAGGACTGCTATGTTTCAGGAGAACGGAGACTCCACCCCGGCACGTTCCAGCTGTTATGGGCACGCTTCAGAGAAGCCCAGGTCATCCTGCTGTTTCTCCCGAGCGGCCCTTCGCTGGCTGCCTTTTCTGCTCTGCACAAAGGCGCTGGCTCTCAGCTGGCCCCGGGTTACGCAATATGCGTTCTTTCCCCAGTGAGCCTGCTCGCACAGACACTACTTACACTGTGCAAAGTTGGGGAGACGAGGAGCGGGTCTTGCTCGTTGCGCCTCTCTGGCCCAACCGGACCCGAGTTTTCAGAACTCACACTCCTCGTGATGGCCCTCCCTGATGAATTCCCCGGAAAAAGCACTTCCTTTTTCTGGGACGGGCACCCCCTGGCACCCGTGCAGGGCTCTGAAGCCTCTTTGGATGGTTTCCAGACAGAGCGCGGTGGACTTAGGTGACTTATCAGTGTGATAGTTAACACCGTCACTACAGGCTAGAGCGCCTTATTAGGTATGCCTATGTTCTGCAGTGGAGTCTATTCGTTGTGTGGGAATTCTCTCTGAGAAAACCCCCGGACATGCCAGATTAGTGTTGTGTTTTCTTCCTTCACGATAGCTGGAGCGCTGGCTGTCTCCCTCCGCACTGAAGGTTTGGCGTGTGATCATCCGCGTTTTTAATGCGGATGGTAGCGCGCTGGGAAAGCATAACCTCTTCAGCCGGTTTCTCAGAGGCGCGTGGCGCGTGATGATAATCCATCCCCGCCCCCTCTCTCACCCTCTTGGGATCTGTCTAGCCCCAGCAGTTATGATTAGATCCGTTGAGCCACTCGATCAGTATATATACGTTCTGTCCCTTTAGGCAGCTCTGCTGATCGCGCTGGTATCAGGAGGGTTAAGATTCCGGTGGCATTTTCGGTCAGCGAATTGTGCCAGTAATTGGGCCGACCTACTCTCACGTTTAAATACCTGAGACCTCGGTTCACCTTGTGCCAAGGCTTCTACCACCCCCCTTTTTTATTAGGTGGTGAGCCTGCAAGCGCTGCCTGCGGAGGAGGCAGACTCAGCCTTTTCATTGCTATGTCCGCGCACTGCGCTTAACGTGACATGTAAGTATACGCAGCTCTTTTCTGTTATGATCAGCAGAAGGGAAGTGCTGTATTAAAATAGAGGTTGGTCCATTTTTTTAATTTATGCCATCACCCTCGCTTCATGTGCCAGGGCGAGCTGTGTTCCCCGGGAGAGAGAGCACACTTAATAATAATAATATAATAAGCGGTGCCTCCTTTTCGGCGTGAGTAAACAGCGCCTCTTAATAGATCATGTCGAGCTGCTGGCTGGGCGACACCTAACACATTATCGAGATTATTTCTCGAGTGGAGTCACTTTCCTCCTGGTTACTGGTTACCCCAGTCAATCGAGAGGAAATTAAGCTCGGTGTCAATAAACGCTTGCTGCGCCAGGCTCCCTAACCCGGAGATGCGTGCGCATTTTCTATTCTACTAGTAAGTTTCCCTTTTCAGGCGAACCCTAGAGAATTCCTCCGAGGCCCCCAGCACCTGACTCAGCGGAGGAGTCGAGTGCTTGGCTCAGTGTGTAGTCTGGTACGCCCATCTGGTCTACCCGCATACTGAGGTTCGGTGCCAGCTATGTGCATTCCCCTGTCTAGGTGATGGCATATGCATTATCCACCATGGTGTGTTCCCCCTATTTAGGCGGACCCATGTCTTCCCTAACCGCTAACCAGCTTATCATATGTAGCACTCCCCCTCAATAGGGCTAGTCCATATGCTCTCTTACCATCAAGTCTCCCCCTCCGGGTAGCAGGTGGTCTCCGCAGCGTCCTCCCCCTTTGGGGACTGGCACGCTTTCCCAACGTACTGTCGTATCTCTAAAATCCCTAGTCTATATTAGCTAGGTAAAAGCTCAATTACGACCCCCAATCTAAATTGTATTATTCCCATGTAATGGTAATTTTTGGGCCTAGGGGACGTTGGAAGGTTGCGCTTTTGGTGATGTCAGTGCGCTTACGCATTGCTTGGCAAACTGCACATCAGGAGCGTGACGGGCTTAGCTGCTGTGGCGCTTTCCAGAACATCTCCCAAAAGTCTGTTACAGACACACGTTGGAGTTCCCTATGAAGGGGAACGTCTGGTTACGTCCGTAACCCTCGTTCCCCGAATAAGGGAACGGAGACGTGTGTCTCCACTGCCACAGCACCTAAGTCTCCAGCTGGGAGCTGAGTGATCGGCTCTTCAGCGGGCAATTCTGAGGATCTGACTCCAGCAGCTGGCTTATATAGCCCTGATGAGCTCATCAGCCACAGCTGTGGAGCTCAGCTCCGCCAATTCAATTGGCATTTCATTGGCCCGTTTTCTTATCATCAGAAGCGATTGGTCGTCTGAAGTACTCCCAAAAGTCTGTTACAGACACACGTCTCCGTTCCCTTATTCGGGGAACGAGGGTTACAGACGTAACCAGACGTTCTCCAGCCTCTGGTGCCTAGACTGCAGCTCTGCACAGGACGTTTGGCCAGAGGAGAAATGGTCGTGCCCAACTGAGCCTGGTTTGTCTCAAGGTTTTTTTTCTTCACTTTTGTCAATTGGTGAAGTTTGTTCCTCACCACTGTCGCCACTGGCTTGCTTGGTTGTGGATGGATTTGCTCTTCAGTGTTTGGACTTTCAGCAGTGAAAATTAAACCACACTGAAATGAACTAAACTGAACTTTAACTCTGAACACTGGACTGACGGAGTTTCAATTTAAAATAACTTCAATGTTAAACTGCTTTAACACAATCTACATTGTAAAAGCGCTATAGAAAATAACATTAATTGAATTGAATCAATGTCCGTGAATTTAGGCCCTCATGTTTACCATGTTTAGTTGTTGGATAGTTGCTGTCCTACATTTCTGGTCACTGTTTAAAGTTTTTCATCTTGTTCAAAGTTTGATTAACTGTTTTGTTTATATGTTTTGTTTCATGTTCTTGAACTTTGGATTGTCATAGTAAATAAATAAACTGCATTTGGGATTGCTTCATCATCAGGTTTTTTTATAAATATTTTTTTAGGGTTTTTTCACCTTTAATTGAAAAGGACAGTGAAGGTCACAGGCAGAAAAGTATTGGAAGCAGGGAGAGGGTAAGGATCGACA
Organism: Danio tinwini; assembly: GCA_903798205.1. Taxonomy (NCBI): domain Eukaryota; kingdom Metazoa; phylum Chordata; class Actinopteri; order Cypriniformes; family Danionidae; genus Danio; species Danio tinwini. The sequence goes on from CAIGQZ010033176.1 coordinate 370,314, forward strand.
AAAGACCCCAAGCTGAGAATAGAACTCTGGTTACCGCGAGCATCATGTCTATGTCAGCGCACTTAACCACTAAGCTATTGGCACTGACTACATCATTGTGTTTGGTTTGTGTCAGTATCATTATTCATAATGTGTGATTTAAGTAATACAAGTTTTTGAGGTTTTACTTCTTTAAGTGATCATTACAGCTGAAAATCCAACGTAGGCTCATTCTGAAATTGCAGCCCTGTGTACATTTCGGGAGAGCACCAAATACGTCCCATGAGGAATTTATTTATTTATTTTTTTGCGAATCCACCAGAGGCCGCTGTGTACGCTTTATCAGATCTCAAATTTCTCTTGCGAGTGCCATCCATGCCTGCTCTTCTCGCATAAATCTACCAGAGGCCGCTGTCGACCGACTGACTGATTGACCAAAAAGCCCCAATTGACCAGTGCCCACCCACTTCCCTAAATTTAACTGACAGTGTTTTGACAAAAGGTGTCCACACAGAGATAAGTGGTCAGCTGTTAAGCGCAAAAAGTAGCGGTGACATACCCCCCAGTAGCATTCAATTTAAAGATGAAATGCAGCCATACGTACTTCTGGCTACATAACTTGCAATCTCCAGAAATGTATATAGGGCTACTGTGGAGAGGTAAGTGTGATCGAACACCCAATGAGGGGGAAGCACATGCTCTGAGCCCAGCGGCTAATCAGCAGGCCAATCAGAAATAATAGTTAACACCTGGTTATTCTAGTGATTGGGCCAGAGAGACACCTTCTTAAGGAGAGGAGAAGGAGCAGCCGAGGAAGGAGAAAGCACCAACACATACACCAGAGAGCTTGCGTGTGCATTAAAAAAAAAAAAAAAAAAAAAAAAAACATTTACTTACCTTATATCGCTGACCCTGTCTTCTTCTTCCCTCACAACAATGAACTTTACTACAGTGGTGCCGAAACCTAATGAAGGAGAAGAGCCTCACTGCCAGAATGACCACTCCGTCAAGGCTGCCATTCGTGAAAGCCATCCAGGCCCTCGCGGTCCTCCACCAACAACAACATGATGCTCTGGTGGAATTGTAGAACGTCCAGGAACAACGTTTCTAAGTCTTCATGGAGGCCTAGCGGAAGGACTGCGAGCAAATCCGGAGTCTGCTGTCCAAGGAGATACGGCCCACTCTGACATTTGCCGCCCACCCTCCCATCGCTTTACAGAAAATGGCATTGGAGGACGACCCGGAAGTGTTCCTCAACCTCTTTGAGAAGATGGCAGAGGCGTGTGGCTGGCCGTGGGCCGAGTGGCCGGTACGAGTCATCCCGCTGCTCTCGGGTGAAGCCTAGATCGCTGCACAGCAGCTACCGGCCCAGAATCTCCTGTAGTACTCTCACCTGAAGCGAGCCATTCTCCAGCGGGCCGGCCGCAACCTAGAGGAGTGGCCCTTCGTGTTTGCCCAGCAGCTCCGTTATGCCTGCCGCAGATGGCTGGTGCAGGATGGCCGGACCACCGCCTAGATGATGATGATGCCGTGGTACTGGAACAGTTCATCTCCCGCCTCCCCTCTCGAACATCGGAGTGGGTTCAGTGCCACCGGCCAGACGATCTGGAGACGGACATCTGGCTGGCGGAGGATCACCTGGTGGCGAGGTCCAGGGTCGGCAAAATAACCTCTCTCTCCTCTCCCCCTCTTTCTCCCACGTCCTGTTCCCAGGCCCCGAATGCGGAGACCACCCACGACAGCACCCAGACGGCAGTGCACTGAGGCAGATCCGCAGCAGGTCTCGCTGGAAGGGGGCACCCTGTTGCAACGGGCTATGCTGGATATCAGTGAGTATTAAAGGGGGTACATATCAAGCTTTGGTGGATTCGGGGTGTAAACAGACCTCCTAAAGCTTGCTTTAAGACCTGGTGTTGGATACAAGCCACACTGTAAGGGTAAGGTGTGTGCACGAGGATGTAATTCACTACCCGTTAACGGCTATAGATATTAAATTCTGGGGTAAAAAACATACCATAGTGGTAGCGGTTAACCTGCACTACAAACACCTGCTAATTCTGGGAACCAATTGGCCTGGATTTAATAGATTATTAGGGATCTTATGTGCGGGTGTTTCTTGGAAAAAGAAATCGCCGGAGAGGGGGTGGGTCGCTCAGCTGGGGGAATCCCATGCAGTGACCTCACGCACTGACTCAGGGGAGGGGCCGGGAATTTCCCGGTGTAAAGACTTTCCCCTGGAGCAGTCACGTGACGACACGCTCAGACATGCACTGGAAAGAGTGCAGTTCATTGATGGGCAAAACCTCCAGCCTGATCGACCCCTCTCCTATCCGTATTTTGCGATTTATTAATGATAGGGTGTATTGAGTGACCCAAGACGCTCAGACAAAGGAAGATACAACCCAATTATTAGTACCAAAGAGCCATCAGGAAATGTTTTTCCAGGCAGCTCTTTCTAACCCTATGGACGGACATTTAGGTCAAGCTGCCACACTAAATCGTCTCATGGCCCGATTCTTTTGGCCGGGCATTCACCGTGACATCAGTAGATGGTGCTTTCGGACAGGACTGATTCACATCAGATATATCACGTTAATCTGCTGAAGCAGTGGAGGGAGCTGGAGGAGGTGGCGCTGGCTACTCTTGTTACTAATGAGGATGGCCTGGGGCCAGAGAGCATCGGCCGGGAACGGCCGAGCGCTCTGGTCACTGGGGGCGATCATCTCTCAGTGAGCCAGCTCCTCAACATCCGGCACCTCCAGAGTGAATACTCTGATGTATTCTCGCCCCTACCCGGTCATACTAATCTAATTCAGCACCATATCGAACCGGGGGTGGTCGTTAGGACCTGGTCGTATCGCCTGCCTGAACACAAGAAAAAAGTGGTTCAGAAAGAATTGAGTAAAATGCTGAAAATGGGTGTAGTAGAAGAATCCCACAGCTACTGGGCCAGCCTGATCGTCTTGGTAACCAAGACTGAAGGTTCGGTCTGGTTCTGTGTGGATTACAGAAAAGTTAATGCTGTGTCGAAATTCGACGCATATCCAATGTATTGACGAGTTGCTCGACCAGTTAGGTGCTGCTCGATATTACTCGACATTGGATTTGACAAAGGGATATTGGCAGACCCCCTTAACTCCAATATCCCGAGAAAAAAAACAGCCTTCACAACGGCATTTGGATTACACCAATTTGTGACACTTCCGTTCGGGCTGTTCGGGGCACCGGCTACGTTTTAGCGTCAGATAGACAAAATACTCTGCCTTCACTCCGCATATGCCGTTGCTTATTTAGATGACATCATCATTTTGAGTAATGATTGGCAGCGGCATATGCAACATCTGAGGGCGGTATTGTCAGCGCTGAGGCGGGCCTGGTTCACGACCTACCAGAAGAAGTGCACAGTTGGGCGAGTGGAGGTAAGGTATCTGGGCTTCCACTTAGGTCACGGGCAGGTGCAGCCCCAAATTGATAAGACTACAGCTATTGCAACCTGTCCGAGACCTATAAGACCAAAAAGGAGGTGAGACACTTTTTGGGACTGGCAGGATACTATATGCGTTTTGTTCCTAATTATTCGGCCCTCGTCAGCTCATTGACTGACCTCACTACAAAGGAGGGACCAGATACCGTCCAATGGTCGGAGCAGTGCCAACAGGCCTTCTCAAAAGTAAAATCTATACTTTTCTGGGGGCCGCTATTGCACGCTCCTGATTTTGCTCTCCCCTTTCTGTTACAGACGGATGCGTCCGATCTGGGTCTGGGGGCGTTTCTCCCCCAGAAGGTGGCAGGAGTGGAACGGCCGGTGCTGTACATTAGCTGCAAACTTAGTAAGAGTGAGGCTAAGTACAGCACCATAGAAAAGGAGTGCCTGGCGAAAAGGTGGGCCGTCTTACTCTGCGCTATTACCTCCTGGGCAGGGAATTTTTCCTCTGTTCAGATCATGCTCCTCTCCAGTGGCTCCACCGCGTGAAGGATACCAACACGTGGATCACCCCAGGTAAGCGTGATCGAACACCCAATTAGGGGGGAGAGCATGCTCTGAGCCCGGCGGCTAATCATCAGGCCAATCAAAAATAATAAATAACACCTGTTTGTTCTAGTGATTGGGCTGGAGAGACACCTTCTTAAGGAGAGGAGAAAGAGCAGCCGAGGGAGGAGAAAGCACCCACACATACACCAGAGAGCTTGCGTGTGTGTGCATTTAAAAATAATAAAAAAAAAAAAAAACATTTACTTGCCTTATATTGCCGACCCTTTCTTCTTCCCTCACAACAACAAACTTTACTACAGCTATATTTTCAGAATGAGCAAATGTTGTGAAAATCACAGCAAATGCTAGGTACTAGAATGTTTTTGGCACTTAAGATATTTTCCTTTTTAAAATAAATGCCTGGGTAGGTTTACCTACAGAGTTTGCAGTTTTTATTTTTATTTTTTTATTTTTGTAATATAGAAATACATATTAGGGGAATTGACTCCCTCTAATTTGCATCATTATATTGTACTTATATGTCATAAATTAATACAGAGTTTGGTTATTTTCTAATTGCACTCTCAGAGGTGACTGATGCACATTATTGCCCTCTATTTAATATACAGGGTATACTGCCAGGAGCCCGGTCAGAAAAAAGAATATGTAAATATGTTTGAAAATAAAGCCATTAATGCTTTCAGATAGAGCCCAGCAGAGCATCGGTGACAAGTCATTAGTTCCTGTTTTTTTTAATTAACAGGTTTTAGTAAGGAACTTCAGCTTCACACTTCTGGATGTAATTTGTATTTTCATTGCGCTAATAGGATGTGTCTTTAATTACCTCATGATTGCATTCAGAGGCATCGTCTGTGAGAAAGTAGAGCACTGTAATATTCGCTTCAGTGGATGAGAGACAGTGTTTGATCCGTTTTGTTCAAACATGATCAATCAGTCAGTCATGAAGGCACAATCGGCCTTGCAGTGATCTCAGTTTATTCTGGGACTTTCCAGGCATTTCAGTGGATTGTTATTTTTTAGAAACAGGTGTGGTACCTCATGTAAACAGCCCTCATTTACTCATATAGTTACATGTCAAAGATTGACAAAATAATGCTGATTGATATTTTTCTCTACATCGCTCATTTTAGCATGTTTGTATTATGGAACAAAAATATTGTGTGAAAGTGTGAACTAGGGATAGACACTATATTGTTTTAGCATCGATATTGCAATGTGGGAATATGCAATAGTCACATTGCAGGACATGCAATGGGGAGTCAGGATTATAGTTGATGAAGTACAACAAGTCATAAAACATCTGAATTTTGGAGTCATTTCAACTGTTTTAAAGGCATTTTAAGCGAGTTCAAAGTGTTTGGGCACTGGGATTTATTACATTTGTAGCTTTAACAAATATTAATTGTATTTAATTATTTAAACAATGAAGAACATACAGCACGTTGTGTTTTATTTTTGTAGCATACTGTTAGACTCCTTCATTTGTGTATTTACTTTATTTATCTCTGCTTATAATTTATTTATTATAGTTTATGCAGGTGCCCTATAAAATCATCCCAATCAATCTAAAATGATCAAGTTATCTCTTGAAACACTGCAACATAAGTCACAGAAATTTAAAATATTGCAATGTATTTTTTTTCCCAATATCCAAACATTTTAGTAAACTACAACATACTTTATAGTTTCAATTCAAATCTGGATGTCTTGTATTTGAAACTATATTCATGACGCATCAAAATGCAATTATAGTATTTCAAATGTCTTTATACTTATATTGTATGTCTGCGATATAAAATAACATTCAATTTTTGCTTTAATGTTTGTCGATTCATTCAAATAAGAGTATTATTTTTTTAAGGATGACTATAGAATAATAAAACCTGAATTAATTAAACTGCACTTTAAAATAAAGATTAATTTTCACATTATTGCAAGTGCACATAATAACATTTTAACTATACTATTAATATCATACAAGTGACTCTTCAGTACTATTAAGTTCACTTTTTCCACTTTGTTACATTCATTTTGTCTTTATTTTTGGAACTGGCTCGTCATAGTTCTCGGTCAACAAATTCTTGTTTGACTTATTCCATTGGCTGATTATTTACTTGTTTGATGGAAATCTCACTTAAAGGTCCAAGAAACCATTAAAGACTTTTTTGAGATTTTAACAGATTTGTATGTGTTGAGACAATTAAGACAACATTAGCACCTGTTGGCTTAAATTGTGCATAAAGCTGGATAATTTTGAGCTTTTGTCTGCTAATTTCATCTTCTGGGTTTAAAATAATTTTTGGGGCGATATAAAATTTGGTGACTTAGAACTCGTCTGTCTGTCCAGTTTCTCATTATTATTCATAGCTGAGTTTTTCTTATCCTATGAGAAAGGGTCATATGTGTTTGTTTCCATTATCCAGAGGGTTTGATACATGGTCATCCCCACTATACTGTCAGGACAACTGATACAGCAAAGCTGTTTGTTTGCAGCAATCATTTTTGTTGAGAGAGCTGTACAAGAATGGGAGAATAGCAGTCTTTTATCAGTTGAGTTCATTACCATTCAGACACATCGCCTATATCCATGCTGCAGTGTTCACTTATCTTTAAAATCATACAGATTACCAGCAGGGTTAATGGTTGAAATAGATAGCACAAGAGACCTGCTGCACTGCTATCCACTTTGCCTGCATTCAGACCTAGGGATTCAGAAGGAGAGAAGTCCGCCTTAATTAAAGTGTTTATATAAACACGATTATCTTTACAATGATATAATGATATAATAAAGTATGGTTGTGTGTATATTTTTTTCTTTAATTCATTTTTCTTTGGCTTAGTCTCTATTTCAGATGTCGCCACTTATGTATTATATGACATTACAAACATCTTATTGTATATGTAAAGCCACTAAATTACTTACTGTTTATTTATTTGCATTTTAACTTAGTAAACTATAAAATCATGGGTCTCCTCACGTTTTTTGTCAGATTTTATATTTCTTTTGTCTGATTTTGTGAGCCAAGACAGTTGTGCATGAACATGACAGTTGTTCGCTCCCCTTTTTCCCCTGCTCAGCCGGCCATGCCTACTCACACCCACTGTAGCATTTTTTTTTTTATTCTGAGGTAGACTTTAACTGAAAGATGGTGCTTTCATGACCCTTTAATGTTGTTTTTTTTTTTTCTGAAAAAAAATATATATATAAATGCTACTTGACTACATTTTTTTTTTATTTTAGATTTAAACTAAAAACTGGACAAAAACTCAAAATAAGGAAAGCATTTTAACAGTTAAGCTAAGACTTAGTTATTTTTAGTGTCTGTGTTAATTATGCAAAATTTCAAAAGAGAAGTTTGATTCTCTTTGACCTTTAGAAAGCACAAGGAAACAATAATGCTTAACCCATTTAAATCTGAGAAAGAGCTTCGCATGCGTGGCATGGTAAAGCATCTACAGCTTAAATGTTATCCTCCTTTAGAGGATTACCAAAATTCTGTAAATTGGTCAGGGTGGATTTGCAATTTTTGCTTGGTAATCAGTCCCATTTTCTCTTATGGCTTCAATGTCTCATCTTGTTCATGTAAATGAAAATAGCTGTCGGAAGTTATCTATTTATGAAAGCGGCCTTGGTTTTGTAATAATGCTGTTTGTTCTTTATGTTCCAGAGTGCCGCTTCTCTCCAGACAGAACGCTATTGTCACTCCAGAAATGTACTCTGAGAGGAAAAAAAGATAAAAGGTGAAATAAATGGTTCCTCACACAAGGGAAATGCAGACACAGATGTATAATGGCACTGTGTGATAAAAAAAAATAAAATAAAAGAGAGAAAAACGTTACAGGAAAGCTTTTCCAACCCCACAAAACAAAAGCACTTCAGAGGGTGTCATGTGAGTCAGAACGTTCACAGACAAAACCCTGTGCATGTGTGTCACACTCCTGTGCCAATTTACAGACGCTTATTTACATAACTCCTGTTTTTCCTGCCTCTTTGTAACGTTTTGCTCATGTACAAAGTGGGTCTGGTAAAAGTATTAATCGCAAGAGAGATTCCTAAAGCAAATATGAGAAAACTACAGTGAACGGGATTATCTTATGATGACAAATGTATATGAATTAAACATTGATAAAAAAAAATGCATTGAAACGTTTAAAGAATGTTGCAGTATAAACCAAGGTTGTGACTGTGAAAAGATTCTGCACAAGGCTACATTACACATATATATCAAACCTGTATACTTATTAAGCATGTTTTTGGTTGACAAGTACAAACTAGTTATTTTGTTAGTGTGTTTAATTTGAGCAAGTGTAAATTCTGCCTGTCAAACCTTGGTGTGTACACTCTCAGAAATAAAGGTACGCAAGCTATCACTGGGGTGGTACCTTTTCAAAAGGTACACATTTGTGCTTGAAGGGTTGTACTTTTTAGGTACTCCTTGAGGTATTAATATGGACCTTTTAGGTACAAATTTTTACCTTTTGAAAAGGTACCACACCAGTGACAGCTTGCGTACCTTTATTTCTGAGAGTGTATCTAATAAGGGGACCGCAACCACATTTGAACAGCTTCCAAATTAATGTTTGTGCTGTTAGATGGACATATAAAAAAGACATCTAAACAAATGAAAAAGTTACAAGATGACAAGACAAACCTTTTTCTTTCCTCATCATATTTACAGTGTTGGCCATCGGAGTTCCAATCAGGCATATAAACTCCTTGCAGCACAATTTTGTTTATGTGACCCATAATTAGCTGGGTTTCCTTATTTTTATCTATCTATTTATCTATCTATCTATCTATCTATCTATCTGTCTGTCTGTCTGTCTGTCTGTCTGTCTGTCTGTCTGTCTGTCTGTCTGTCTATCTGTCTGTCTGTCTGTCTGTCTATCTATCTAGTTAGTTAGTTAGTTAGTTAGTCTGGGCCAAGTGCAAACACACTTTGCTTGTAAACATAGTATAACCACTATATTTTGTCATTTTTAAAACAGAAATAATAAAGTTCTTTTCAAATACATGCTGTGCTTTTGAATATACATTTTTAATAAAACTTCATAGTGTCCAAGAAAAAAAAACTGTATAGTAATGACACAATTTTATAAATTTCTGTACACTGAAATCAAATTTCACATTTGCCATGTTCTCTATGTCATGGATTATTTCTGCCCCACTGAAAAAAAAAATATATATATTTGTATTTTACCTGCAATTTCCGTTGGTGTTACATTGCCATGACTCATGATGTTGTCAATAAAGACCTGGATTTGTGCAGATTCCCATCAAAATTAAGACCAAGTCAGTCTGCACTGACACAGACACAGTGTAGACAATCCCCACATTTCACTGCACAAACACATATTCAACTTGATTTTTATTTTTATAACTAAAAAAATAAAATAAAATAAAAATGCCACCAACCAACAGCAACAACCAACTAGTAGCAAGTTCTTGGAAGTTGCCTTGGTGTGCCACAGCCGAAACTAGATAGCGTAATGAGACTATGGGTGCGTGATATTGGAAAAATCTGACATTGCGATGTTTCTGCAATTTATTATGCTACTGTATGAATACAATTCCACCAGATGACTTAATTAGCTTTGTTTGGTAAGAATTCAGGTGCAGAAATTAATAGTAAAATGTAAAACAGTACTGTATAGTCTTCATTCATTAATTAATTAATTAATTAATTCATCCATTTATTTTTCTTCAGCTTAGTCCCTGATTTACAGGTCGCCACAGTGAAATAAACCGGCAATTATTCCAGCATATGTTTTACACAGTGGATGCCCTTCCAGCTACAACCCAGTACTGGGAATTACCCATACACTCACATTCTCACACTCATACACTACAGCCAATTTAGTTTTTTCAATTCACCTACAGCTTGTCTTTGGACTGTGCGGGAAAAAGGAGCACCAGGAGGAAGCCCACACAAACACGGGAATAACATACAAACTCTACACAGAAAGTCCAACTGGCCCAGCCAGGACTTGAACCAGTGACTTTCTTGCAGTGAGGTGACAGTGCTAACCACTGAGCCACCATGCTGCCCATATTCGTCATTGTATAAATAATTTCATAAAATATGTTTTAATAAAGTTTCAAATGGTATAATTCCTTGTGCCTGCATGTGTTAAACTCTCACTATATCCTCATACACTCACAGGCCTTAAACACATATGCAAATGAAAAATGTTTGCTCTATTATGGTAAAAATCTCCAAATGACTCCATGTTCTGAACTAACTGCGGCTCCTGGTCAAATATAATCCCAATTAAACATTGCAGATCATGACATTGCGATGTCGATGCTTAAATTATATATTGTACAGCTCTACAATCTAAATGATTATAATTCTCAGCATTAGTCTAAGCACATTTGGTACTCTCGGAGAACCTGGTGTTTTGTTCAAGGGCATGATGGTGATCAGGATGTCAAAGTCATGTATAAGTCTTTCCTACACGGGTTTCGAACAAACAAACAAAACATCACTGTCCCTTTCACTTGTTCTCCTAAACAAATTGAGATATAATAATTCACATCTAAAGACAGCAGCTGACGTCAAATTAAAAGCAGGGGCAAGCAAAGGAAAAGAGACATTTCCTCTCTCTTTTTTCTTATTAAAAGATCTAGTGGTACTGCGGATAAATGTTGCAATGCGCAAGCTGACAGCTCAGGGTCTGTATCTCTACAGCACTAGCTGAGGTGAAATATTTAATTGAACACCCCTTCCTGCTTCACTGATCACAGCTACTGCTCAAATTTAACTTGTCCTGATCAGGCCTCCCTCACACTCTATTCCAGCACCACGTGAAGGCTGGGATTTGAGAGCTGTCAGGATATGCTCTTTTCTTCATCTCTCTCTCTCTCTTTCTCTTTCTCTTTATTTCTCTCTCTCTCTCTCTCTCTCTCTCTCTCTCTCTCTCTCTCTCTCTTTCTCTCTCTCATCCTCCTCCCCACTCTATTTTTCCTTTGTCTGTTTTGAAAGACGATAACACAGATTTTTAATGAATGGCATGCAGGCATTCAGATGAAGGTCCGCTGTACTGTATGCTGTTATTCACTCAGTGTTCTGTAAGCGAGAGAAGCTGGGATGATTTGTACATGATTTGTACTTTTACATTCATGAGTGAATCCATATGAAGAGTTCAGATGCAAAAACCTTTAAGTGCCATCTAAGATCTACATCTAAAATGAACTTTTTTTTTCTTCTCAGCCTTCAATGCTCTTTCACTTTAAAGGCAATGAAACTAACCTACTCATCGGCATAAAAGGCAAGTCAAGGGAAATTTATTTATACAGTATAGCACATTTCATATACAAAGGTAATTAAAAATGCTTTACATAAACAAGAATAAAAGAAACAAGAATAAATAAAATTATTAAAATAATAAAAAAATGATTAAGAACAGATACAAATATAATGAAAATTGTTTAAACAGGTTGAAAAAGAATGAAAAAAAAAGAAAGACATAACAGTGGACGTAGCTTAGTGCTAATTCAGTAATGGCACAGCTAAACACATCTGGTCATTTCTGGAAGCTGATTCCAGCAGCGGGGGGCGTAGTAGCTGAAAGCAGATTCACCCTGCTTTTGAATTTCTAATTTGCTTGATCATAAAGATCTGAGTGATCTGTTAAGTTTGTATTCACTGAGCATATCTTTAATGTATTGAGGTCATAGGCCATTTAGTAATTTTTAGGCAAGCAGGATACTTTTAAATCTGTCCTGAATGTAACTAGGATCCAGTGCAAAGACCTGAGGACAGGTGTGATGTGCTCAGATTTTTTGGTTCTGGTCAGAATCCTCGCAGCAGTGTTCTGGATGAGCTGCAACTGCCTTAGTGTGTTTTTAGGAAGGCCAGTGAGGATTCTATGACAGTAATCTACCCTGCTGCTGATAAAAGCATGAACAAGTCCTCACAGGAAACAAACCATCTAATTATTGTAATGTTTTTGAGATGATAGTATGCTGATTTATTAACTGCTTTGACATGACTACTAAAACTCATTTCTGACTCCAGAATCACACAAAGATTCTTGATTCAAAAGTAAAGTTACTGATCCTACACTCAGGAGCCTGAAAAATATTACCATTTTGGATTATTATTTTATCACATGGTGATTTCCAAAAATCTAATTCATTTTATTAAACTCTTACAATTAGCATATTTTATCCATAACCCACAAAAGATAAAACTGGTAGTTAATAGTTACATTAAGTTAATAGTTACAATTAAATTAGTGGATTAAACATAAACCAATTAAGTTGTCCCAAAATTTACAAAATAACTGTGTTGTTTCAACTTATTTGAAAGATTTCACAAGCAGATTTTTTTTTCACTGTATTAAAGCATCTGAAAATCGAGGTGGATGACACCATCAGCAGGGATTTCTCTGCATTTGAACATTCTTAAACATTTGGCATATTGTAAGAACATAAGTCAATTCCACTGATTTTATAATTTTTTTGGGGGGGATATTTTATTTAACACTTGTTACATTTTTTACCCTTAATGTGACTATGCTCAAAATTGTTTTATGTAACTAAGTACGTAATGTAATTAAATGTAATGTAACTTATGTAACTAAAAAAATATATATTATGGACAGAGTATAATTAAAAAAAAAAAAAAATCAATCAATCAATCAATCAGCAAGTAAATAAAAAGGAAGCAAGGAAGCTTCTATGCAAGCAGCTATATAAGCAAGTAAACAAGCAATAACGCATTAAGGAAATAAACAAACTAGCAAGATTAGACCAGTACAAATAGCCACACTTGGGGCCTAGGCCACTTGGGGGTGTACCGTATGCAAACACAAGTAAACAACACGATACCGGGTCTAAACACCAAAGAGTAGATAAATACACTATATCAAAGCTATCTTTGTATTTCAGGCCTAAAGTTTGTATGTGACCTTGAACTGTCACAAGTTATGAAACACCTTATGCTAATTTTGTGCATTTTTATTAGGGCAAATAAGACTATATGTAATGAAGTATTATGAATAATAATGGTAATAATGATAGGTGATGGGGTAGCGCAGTAGGTAGTGCTGTCACCTCACAGCAAGAAGGTCGCTGGTTCTAGCCTCGGTTGGGTAAGTTGGTGTTTCTGTGTGGAGTTTGCATGTTCTACCCGCGTTCGCGTGGATTGCCTCCGGGTGCTCCAGTTTCCCCCAAAGACTTGCAGTACAGGTGAATTGGGAAGGCTAAAATGTCCGTAGTGTATAAATGTAAATGAGTGTGTATGGGTGTTTCCCAGAGATGGGTTGCAGCTGAAAGGGCATCCGCTGCGTAAAACGTGCTGGATAAGTTGGCGATTCATTCTGCTGTGGCAACCCTGGATTAATAAGGGACTAAGTCGAAAAGAGAATGAAAAATAATAATAATGACATCACATTTTATGATGCACTTTTCTTAAACTCAGAGCACTACAAGATATACCAACAAATGCAAAATGCAACTTAAACCATAATTACAAGCTTACATAAATTCCCAGTAACAAACCAGATCATTTACATATAATTGCAATTATCAAAAAAAACAATGAATAAGTGAAAATATTACAAACTACATACAAATGACAGTGATGATCACAAATTAAATGTTTTACTAAAAATATGTGTCTTAATGGGCCATGAAACCCCCCTGTCTCAGCAGGGTGTTTTCACACCTCTAGTTTGAAAAAAAAAAACTCAGGAAAGTGGGTGAGTCCAGCTTTTTTTAAGTGGGAGTGTCAAATGGCACAAGAGGAAAGGGTTTGCATAAAAATGGGAGTTTTTGGTTCAAGCACACGCTGATTTTCAAAAAGGCAAAACCACACACAGACAGAGAGGAGAAAGACAGTGACTATGTTTACATGGACATCCGTAATTGAATTATATGCCAAATTATTAATTAGCTGACTTAAACTCCAGTTTAGCACTTTCATTTAGGAACATTTCATGCATGCCCATGACAATGCTCTCAGATAAAAAAAATGTTCTTTACAAACGTATTTTTGTTGCATGTTAGCAGACCATCCACACGTGAGTCCAGCTGCACTCTCAAAGCGGGGAATTGAAAACAAAACCTTTGTTGCAGCTCGTTTATAAACGCAACACTGATGACCTATGTCTCCAAATAATTCTTCTTCTTCCTCTTGTTTTATTTACACTTGGCTACACAATGTGGCATCTTTCTGCCATCTGAACACTGTAACAGTGTTTTCGAAACTATCATGCATATTAATGAAGTTGCAACTCATACACAATAGAGCGTGCTGATTGGCGATCTGGAAAGACTTGCAACATGAATTAATGCTGAAAGCTCGAAGACGTCACTTTGTACCCGCCAGTACAGGCAACCAGTCTAAACGCTGGAATTCACACAAGGATAATATCACCATGACATAGCTTCAACATTTATTTTCAAACAGGAAGAAAGAATTTGCTTAAAACGTTGCAAAAACAACCAATTTTCACTTTTTTTGTGAAATATATGCATCCTCATAGTGCTTTTAGTAGTTTGGGACACATACAGTTGAAATCAGAATTATTAGCCCCCCTGAATTATTAACCCCCTTGTTTATTTTTTTTTCCAATTGCTGTCTCAAATCACTTTTATTGTCACATCATCAGCAGCACGTGTGCTATGATGAGTGAAAAGCTTAGGTGCTGGCTCCAGACAGTGGAAAATACAGATAGTGCAAATACAACAACAGTGCAAAAAACAGACAGTGCAAAATACAGACAGTGTAAAATACAGACAGTGCAAAATACAACAACATACAAAAAAGAAACAAGACAGTGTAAATTTGGCAATGTTGACAGTGATGCGTATGATGGATAGGTGTACACATAGTTGTAGGCAGTATTGTTTAAGTATGGATTGGTTAAAGTGCAGTGCATCTTTATGGTGTGCAGTGTGGGGTATGGGAGAGTTTGTGTGGGGTGTGTTAAGTGTTCATCAGCCTGATAGTCTGAGGGAAGAAACTTTCCTTCAGTCGGCTGGTGCGTGACCGAATGCTGCGGAACCGTCTGCCTGAGGGTAGCAGAGAGAAAAGTCTATGGCTTGGGTGGCTGGAGTCGCTGATGATTCTCTTGGCTTTCCTCATGCACCTCCTGGTGTAGATGTCCTGGAGGGAGGGAAGCTCACCTCCTACTACACGTCCAGCAGTTCGCACAATCCTATGTAGACCTTTGCGATTGCTGCTGGTGCTGTTCCCGTACCAGGTGGTGATGCAGCCAGTGAGGATGCTCTCCACAGTGCAGGTGTAGAACGAGCGGAGGATGTGGGGGCTCATTCTAAACCTCCTGAGGCGCCTGAGGAAGAAGAGGCGTTGTTATGCCTTCCTCAACACTGCGTCTGTGTGAGCAGTCCATGTCAGATCCTCAGCGATGTGTACTCCAAGAAACTTGAAAGTGCTGACTCTCTCCACTGGTGTCCCATTGATGGTTATGGGAGTGTGTTCATTCTTCTCTCTCCAGAAATCCACCACCAGCTCCTTGGTTTTGCTGATGTTGAGTGAGAGGTGGTTTTCCTGACACCACTGCGTCAGAGTGTGCACCTCCTCTCTGTAGGCCGTCTCATCATTATCTGTGATTAGGCCCACCACTGTTGTGTCATCAGCAAATTTAACGATGACGTTGGAGCTGTGTTTGGATGTACAGTCATGTGTGTGCAGGGAGTACAGGAGTGGGCTGAGAACACAGCCCTGTGGAGCACCAGTGTTGAGGATCAGTGTGGATGAGGTGATGTTGTTCATTCTGACCAGCTGGCGTCTGCTTGACAGGAAGTCCAGGATCCAGTTGCACAGAGAGCTGTGTAGGCCCAGAGCCTGGAGCTTCACCACCAGCTTGGCAGGCACTATGGTGTTGAATGCTGAGCTGTAGTCCACAAACAGCATCCTCACATATGTGTTTTTGTTTTCCAGGTGAGACAGAGCAGTGTGCAAGGTGAAAGCAATTGCATCATCAGTGGAGCGGTTGTTTCTGTATGCAAATTGCAGAGGGTCAGTGTTAGCGGGCAGTACAGAGCAGATGTGATTTTTAATCAGCTTCTCAAAGCACTTGCTGAAGATGGGTGTCAGTGCAACCGGACGCCAGTCATTCAAGCATGTGGTTTTAGCTGATTTCGGTACTGGCACAATAGTAGCTGTCTTAAAGCATGTGGGAACCACAGACCAAGAGAGCGAGAGGTTAAAGATGTCTGTGAAAACCCCCGCTAGCTGGTGTGCGCATGCTTTAAGTACACGTCCAGGGATGCCATCTGGGCCCGTAGCTTTTCGGATGTTCACGTGACGGAAAGATCTCGTTACATCCGCTACAGAAACAGTGAGTGTGCTGGCGGTTTCTGTATCGACCGCGGGAGCGCGCTGTGTGTGCGCGCTGTCCTGGGCTTCAAAGCGGGCAAAGAACGAGTTGAGCTCGTCCGGGAGAGACGCGGCAATGTTCACAGTGGTGGATTTGTTGCTTTTAAAGTCCATGATGTAATTAAGTCCCTGCCACATGCTCCTTGCGTTATTGGTGTTAAATTGACCCTCTATCTTGTCTTTGTATTGACGTTTGCTGCTTTGATCGTTTTCCTGAGGTTGTAGTTTGCTTGTTTTTGTTCCTCAGCATTTCTGGATTTATAGGCGGAAGTTCGCACTGATAGGGCTGTTCGAACTTCGCCGTTGATCCATGGTTTTTGGTTGGGGTAGATGCGGACAGTTTTTGTTGGGACCACGTCTTCTATGCACTTTCTGATGAAGCACGTAACTGTGTCTGAGTACACTTCGATGTCGTCTTCAGAAGCTGCCCGGAACATCTCCCAGTCAACGTCATCAAAACAGTCTTGAAGTATGGAATCCGATTGGTCTGACCAGCTCTGAAACGTCCTGAGGGTGGGTGGTTCCCGTTTCAGTTTCTGCCTGTAAGCAGGCAAGAGCAGAACAGAAGAGTGATCTGATTTGCCAAATGGTGGGCGGGGGAGGGATTTGTAAGCATGCCGGAACGGAGAGTAGCAATGGTCCAAAATACGATCACCACGCGTGTTTGTGGTGATATGTTGAAAGTATTTTGGAGCGATTTTCCTGAGATTGGCGTTGTTAAAGTCCCCTGTAACAATAAACGCTGCCTCCGGGTGTGCGGTTTCCTGCTCGTTTATGCTCCCATACAGTTCTCTGAGCGCCTGCTCTGTGTTGGCTTGAGGGTGGATGTAAACAGCCGTAATAATGACCGATGTGAATTCCCTTGGTAGCCAGTATGGTCGACACCAAAGCATAAGGTATTCCAGATCAGGAGAACAAAATGATCTAACTGGGTGTATGTTTCTCTCATCACACCATAAGTTGTTAATAAAGAAACAAACACCTCCTCCTTTGCTTTTCCCTGTGAGTTCTTTCGTTCTATCCGCGCGGTGCAAGGAGAACCCCGAAAGTTCAGCAGCTGTGTCTGGTACCTCCGCAGATAGCCAGGTCTCTGTAAGACAGATAATGCAGCAGTTTCTTGTTTCCCGTTGAAAGGAAATGCATGCCCGTAGCTCGCAAAGTTTGTTGTCCAGTGACTGAACGTTAGCCAGCAGAATGGTGGGGAGCGGAGGTCGAAATCCACGGTGTCTTAGTCTGACCAGGACGCCGGCTCTCTTTCCTCTTTTCCAGCTGCGTTTGCGTCGTCGCCTCGGTTGTGTGGCCCAGACAAAGGGCTCTGTTGTTGTGTTTGTAAACAGAGCGTCGTTGAAGAACTCAAAGTCCGGTTTTCGGTGTGCGACGAGGGAGCCAATTTCTCGAAGTGTGTGTCTGTCGTAGGCAATAAGAGTGTGTACATCCAACACGAAAAACAACAAAAATACAAGTAAAACATACAAAACACAACGAAGTTCGCTGGGAGCTCGCAACACGGCGGCCATGCTCGGCGCCATCTTGGATACGGAGAGAAGATTTTTTCAACACATTGCTACACATAATAGTTTTTATGACTCATTTCTAATAACTGCTTTATTTTATCTTTGTCATTACAGTAAATGATATTTTACTAGATATTTTTTAAAACACTTCTATACAGCTTTAAATGACATTTAAAGGCTTAACTAGGTTAATTAGGTTAACTAGGCAGGTTAGGGTAATTAGGCAAGTTATTGTATAACAATGGTTTGTTCTGTAGACTATCAAAAAAAATATAGCTTAAAAATGTTTACAAAAAATAAAAACTGCTTATATTCTAGCCAAAATAAAACAAATAATAATTTTTCCAGATGAAAAAAATATTATCAGACATACTGTGAAAATGTTCTTGCTCTGTTAAACATCAATTGGTAAATGTTTAAAATAATTCTAATAATTCTGACTTTAACTGTATGTGTCACGATCACCAGCGATCCAGCCTGTGCAGAACGCTGGTAAACACATAGGACTACAAATCTGCCGGTAAATGGACTACAAAACCCAGTCATGCAACACACACACTCACCTGCTCCTAGTCACCACTGATTAGACACTCACAGCTGAAGCCGCTCATGAACTGATTACATGAACTACAAAGTCAGCACACAAACAAACAATGTTGCTGAGTCTTGTTTACTGTAAGTGACACTGACAACAGAGGTGCGGATCCACATGCAGGTTCAATGAGGAGCTCAGGCAAGCAATGGTCAACACGGGTGCAAACAGATGGATTAAGGCAATCCAGAATCGTAGTCATTCTGTCAGTCTGTCAACATCTCAAATGTTTTTTGTTTTGTTTTGTTTTTTGCTAAGCATTGAAATAATAAGTACATTTTGTAAGCTCATGCATTTGTATTCTAGTGTGTCAAGTTATGAAAAGTTCAACACACGTTGCCTAATAAACAAAATATGTGTGTCATATTCAGCAAGTACACAAATGGTCAAGTACAAAGACTGAAAAATGCATTTGGACATTTAATGATTGTATCTAACAATGAATAATAGCAGATCAAGCTGGTGTCAAGATTTTCTTTTTAGAATAATGTATAATATACCTTTCTCACAAAAAGGTATCGAACAGTTTATATATAGCACATGAATCATATGAACCCCCTTCATGAAAATGTTAAGGTGCTTTTTCTTGTCATTTTGGAGCCTGCCAGACCTGGCCCTCATTCACTTTCATTACACAGAAAAGACTGTCATAAGTGTTTCAAAAATCTGTCAATACTCCCGGAGCTTCTGGCAGATTCAGAGTTTAAAACACATAATTGTATGTCACTATGTTTCATTTAAATTTTAAGCTCCGTTTTTTTTTCTGAAAAAAGTAAAAGTCAAGAATCAAAAGAGAATAATGTTTCAGCTCAGTTTTTTCTTAAAACCGATTAGCTCATTTCCCTGGAAAGTATAAGATGTAACTGAAAAGATTTAAATCAATGTTCAGGGTTATTCTATCCAGACATTCACTTCTGAATGTTATCAGATCACTAATTCACTACACCCAAGAGTACAGTCATTTCATCGTTTTGCTGATGCATTGTGCTTAAGGCTAATAAATTAGTTATAAATGGACGCCACTTAGCCAAATGATGCCATAAATATGTCATAACGGTGCAGACTTTGGGTGGACAAGCTTCAACATTATAGAAAGGCCTTCATAGATCATCTGATCAACACTCAAGGTAATGACCAGCCATTGAGATGAGAAGAGTGGACACTGGGTACTTACATATAAAGTGTCTTCAATCAGATTAAATCATGGTTTTTGAAGTTTATAGACTTTGCTATTTTTAATTTTCCTGGTTCTTTATGTTAATGCAGCACAATCTATTACTGCTTCAGTTGACTTTGCATGTTTCTTAACGTCACACGTGTTAACTAGGTGGCTAGTTTACAGTAAACTACTGTAAATATTCAATAAACTACATTTATTTATATTGTTCCCCTTTCATTTTAAACATTTACTGCTAACGGGTTTGATGTTAAGCTGCCTTAAGCCTCAAGTTGTATATTTGGTTAGTTAACAGTGTAGCTAAAATGTTAATTAATATGTTAAATATAATTACACTACACTCGTGTATATTTTAAATAAATTGTGACAAACGGTTATGTACACAGTGAATACCTCTTAATATAAAGTGTGACGCAGCATTATATATATATATATATATATATATATATATATATATTTCATGGCCACACAACATCAGCAAGAATGAATGAAGAACAAACAAACAAATTATGCACAGCAGTTCGTTCCACTGAGGCAACCCCTGATCCATCGGGGACTAAGCCGAATAACAAAGAGTGAGTGATTGAGTGAGTGAGTGAATTTTGTACCTTCTTCATGAGTCTTCATTATACCTCTAAATGTGGTCCAATCAGACATTCTTACCCTAGTGGTAAATTCAAAGGTTCTAAATGGGGTTGTAAACCATTTATGGAGAATATTTGCATGTGCCTAAGCTGCATACCTACCTATGTAGATATCAGAATTGTGTTGATGATGAAATATAGGCTAAATTCTAATATATACTTGACAAAAGTGGCCGACAGAGATAGATTTAGAGTTGCATTGTGTGTTTGTCAACTATGAAATCGGACATGAATTAATACCAACCTGTGTCTAAACACTTTTTTTCTCCAGGAGCTGAGTGATATGACATGATGCATACAGGTACATTAAACACATATTTTGGAAAATAAATAAATCATGTACAGTCTTATGCAAAAGTTTGGCCACACCTGATAATTTTCATAATTGCAATCCATAGTCTGCTGCCCTTTCAAATCAGCAAATTCATTTGGATATATTTCATACCCTAGGAAAAAAAGCAACATTTCAGTTCTGACATAACATTTAGTTAATCAACAGATGCAATGCCATTTTAAATCATAATAGAAACAGGTGCAAAACTTTGGGCAGCCCAACAGAATAATGACAATCTTATAACCAATAAACTTTTGTACAGCCACTTTTTGCTGAAACAACAGCCTGCAGACGCTTCTTATAGTCAAGGATAAGGGCCTGAATTCTTCCTGAAGGCATTTTGGGCCATTCTTCCTTTGCAGAATTTCTCCAGTTCAGTCAGCTTTGATGGGTGCTGAGCGTGAACGGCACTTTTCAAATTAATCCATAGATTTTCAATGATGTTCAAGTCTGGGGACTGGGATGGCCATTATAGGTCATTCCATCATGTCTGAGCATAAAGTACTTGGTAGACCTGGAACTGTGCTTTGGGTCATTGTCCTGCTGAAACATCCCTGTATCTGTTGACTAATTAAAAATGTATGTGGCAAATTTCACAAGATACAAATTAAACTAACAATATATACAATTAAACAGACCTTATGCTTCTTAAGCTTGCCATGTTTTCACACTAAGAGTTCATCCACATAAATAGTAAGTGCAATACAAGCTTAGATGAACGTAGAATGAGGAAAAAAAAAGGAAACACTGTGCCAATCATAGGCCTGGGATTTTACACTGAAAATGAGGAAACAGTAGGCTGTACAGAACCCTTATTATGCAGCTATAGTATGTCTAGGTATATCTAGATTTTGATTCTATCTCACCTTGAATACATTTGGGTAGTGAAGGAAGTTAAGGAAGTCCTTTATATATTTGCACTTTTTACACAAAATACTGTACATTCTCATATTAAAATAAATGTTCATAATGTACTGGTGTGGTAATTCTTTAAAATATGCACATTTTAGATACTTGTATGTGCCTTAAAGTATAAAACCCCAAAAAAGTTAGGTAACTCAAACCATTTGAGAAAACCGATTGCAGCAAACCCTACACTCAAAAAAAAAAAGGTTCTTAAGTGGTTCTTCTGTGGTTCTTTGAGATGGTTGAGGTGCTAAATAGCACTTTTACTGTGGAAAGAACCTTTAAAGCACCATGAAGGTTCTTCAGTGGTTCTTTACTGGTTCTTTGGGGTCATTAAGGTGCTATATAGCACCAGTGCCAATACAAAGAAATAAAGTATTAATATTTAGAGCCCTTAAAATCAAATAACCTTTTTGATTAAATGGAAATATACACATACACACACACACACACACACACACACACACACACACACACACACACACAGTTGAAGTCAGAATTATTAGCCCCCCTTTTTATTTTTTCCCCAATTTCTGTTTAACAGAAAAAGATTTGTTTCAACACATTTCTAATCATAATAGTTTTAATAACTCATCTCTAATAACTGATTTATTTTATCTTTGCCATAATGACAGTAAATAATATTTGACTATATGTTTTTCAAGACACTAGTATTCAGCTTAAAGTGACATTTAAAAGCTTAACTAGGTTAATTATGTTAACTAGGCAGGTTAGGGTAATTAGGGAAGTTATTGCTTAACAGGGGTTTGTTCTGTAGACTATCGAAAAAATATATAGCTTAAAGGGGCTAATAATATTGACCTTAAAATGTTTTTTAAAAATTTTTAAACTGTTTTGATTCTAGCTGAAATAAAACAAATAAAACTTTCTCCAAAATAAAAAATATTATCAGAAATACTGTGAAAAATTCCTTGCTCTGTTAATCATCATTTGGGAAATATTTAAAAAAGGGAAAAAAAATTATTTTATATTTATATATATTATAATTATATATATATATATGTTATGAAGCAGACGGACAGACTGGGTGAGATAAAGATGTAACAGTTTATTAAGACAACATAGAACACAAACAGGTGACCAGACTTGGAGGATGAATAAGCTGGATGGATAACTGTCCTTTTCTTGGCAGAATGGAGGAGACACAACGGGGAAGACGGATAGCACACACTACTGACTGAATACACGGGAGACAGGAACAACTAGGGGTAAACAGAGACACGGTAAG
>CAIGQZ010033176.1:393455-406914 GCA_903798205.1 Danio tinwini
TGAAGTCAGAATTATTAGCCCCCCCTTTTTATTTTTAACTTCTGTTTAACAGAAAGAAGATTTGTTTCAACACATTTCTAAGCATAATAGTTTTCATAACTCATCTCTAATAACTAATTTATTTTATCTTTGCCATGATGACAGTAAATAATATTTGGCTACATGTTTTTCAAGACACTTTTATACAGCTTAAATTGACATTTAAAAGCTTAACTGGGTTAATTAGGTTAACTAGGCATGTTAGGGTAATTAGGGAAGTTATTGCTTAACAGGGGTTTGTTCTGTAGACTATCGAAAAAATATATAGCTTAAAGGAGCTGATAATATTGACCTTAAAATGTTTTTTTTTTATTAAAATGTTTTAAAAAAAATAAATTTTTATTCCTGCTGAAATAAAACAAACAAAACTTTCTCCAAAATAAAAAAATATTATTAGAAATACTGTGAAAAATTCCTTGCTCTGTTAATCATCATTTGGGAATATATTCAAAAAAAGAAAAAAATTTAAATAAAAGGGGGGCTAATAATTCTGACTTCAACTGTATATAAAATATACAGTAACATTATATATATTTACGGATAGAGATTTACGGATTTAGATATATTTTTCGGGAGCCGCACATGCGTCTAGAATAATTTCTAGGAATTTAATATGAATTTAATTTCTAGGAATTTAATACGTTGGGAATGCGTGCAGTCCTGATAGGGAGGACGCTGTGGAGGCCACCTGCTACCCAAGTGGGGAGACTGGTGGCGAGAGAGCATATGGACTAGCCCTGAGAAGGGGGGAGTACGCATATGAATATAGGATGGTTAGTGGTGAGGGAAGACACGGGTCCGTCTGTGAGGGGGGACTGCATTGTGGCAGTATAAGCATATGGGATCGCCTAGTGGGGATTGCACATAGCGGGCACCTATACCCAGAACGTGGGCTGACCAGCAGGCAGACCAATAACATAACGGGCTAGCGCCTGACTCCTCCGCTGAGTCAGATGCTGGGGGCCTCGGAGGAATATCTGCAGGGTTCGCCAGCAGGGAACTTTACTGACTGAGTGAATAAACGCATGTATCTCCGTGTTAGAGAGAATGGCGCAGCAAGCGTTTTCTCATTCACCGCGTGAGGAAATCAACTCCTCTCAAGATTAATAAATCTTGCAATAGGTGTCGCCCAGCCCGCAGCTCTACAGTGTCTGTTAGAGAGGTGTCGCGTGCTTACGCCCAAAAGGATGCGCGCCAGGAGGAGCGCACTCTCACTCCTGGGACACGGCTCGCCCTGGTTTAGATGAGCGAGGGAGTTCACTGTTCAGTTGGTATGTTCCAACCTCTGTTTGGATACGGAACTTCCCTTCTGCCGATCACTGTAACAGATAAAAGAGCGGAGTACGGTCGGTATAATACACAAAGCGCGAAGGACGCAGCAAATAAAGGGGCTGGGTCTGCCTCCTCCGTGGGCAGCGCTTGCAGGCTCACTACGTAGCTGAAGGAACGCTGTAGGAACCTAGAGCACCTAGGTGGGTGGGGGTCTCAGGTAAACGCGAGAGTGGGCCGGCCCAACATGCTGGCACATTTCGCTGACCGAAAATGCCTCCAGATACCAACCCCATTTGGCCGATGCGAACGCGACCAGCAGAGCTGTCTACCTGGACAGAAATCTTAAGATACTGAGTCGAGTGATCGAGCATACCTCTCCTAAAAGAGATTCCCAAGTGGGTATGAGAGGGAAACAGGAATAATTAATATCCAGTCTCGCACCTCTGGGAACTGGATGATGAGACGATACTTCCCATCGCCGCATCCTTAGAGCGGGGATGATCGTAACGCCAACCCCTCAGAGCGGAGGGGACAGCCTTAGCTCCAGTCAACTGATGGAGGATAGCATCACTCTGATCTGGCATGTTCAGGGTTTCCTTCTTGGCGAAAAAGGTAACCACACAGCGAATAGACTCCACTTCATGGTGTGGGTGACTTAAACAGTATCTGTGCGATGAGGCTCACAGAAGAAATGCGTATTACGCACGCCCCGGGCCAGCTGTGTAGTTAGTGGACTTTGCAGGGTTCGCCAGGTGGGGAACTCAAGCGAGAGCGGTTGATATACGCCACCGCCACCATCCTGTCCGTCCTGACCAGCACGTGTTGTCGCTCCAGCACCGGTAAAACAGCAGAGAGCGAGGAACACTGCCAACAGCTCTAGGCGATTGATATGCCAATGCAACTGGGTTTCTTTCCACAGGCCTGTGGCTGCATGCCCGCAACACACGGCTTCCCAGCCCGTGCTGGAAGCATCTGTCAAAACGACAATATTTCTGAACACCTGTCCTAGAGGCACTCAGGTTTGTAGGAACGAGGGATCATTCCAGGGACTGAGGGCGCGGCAACACAGCGTAGTGACAGTCACCCGGTGTGTGCCCGCGTGCCATGCGCGTCTGGGGACTTGATCGTGAAGCCAGTGCTGAAGTGGTCTCATATGGAGCAATCCGAGCGGCATAACAGCGGCTGCGGATGCTATATGCCCCAGGAGCCTCTGAAAGATTTCAGTGGAACCACTATTTTGCAGTCGAACTCACTCAGACAGTTCAGCATTAGCGGAGCACGCTCTCCGAAAATGCACACTGTCAAGGTGACCAAGTCCAGCTCCAACCCGAGAAAAGAGATCCTCTGCATGGGGGTGAGTTTGCTCTTTTCTCGGTTGACCTGAAACCCCAATAGGTGGAGGTGCTGGAACACCTTGTCTCTTTGCATAATCAATTGCTCCTAAGAGAGGGTTAAAATCAGCCAGTCACCAAGATAATTGAGTATGCGGATGCCCGCGAGCCAAAGGGGCGCTAGGGCACCCTCTGCAAGCTTGAAGACCCCCAGCGACAGAGAGAACCCGAAGGGGAGGATTTGTACTGCCAGGCTCGACCTTAACGCAGACCGCAGAAACTGACAGTGTTGTGGAGTATGGAGACATGAAGGTCTATTGCTGCAGACCAATCCCGAGGACGAATGCACCAGAGGATGCGCTTCTGCATAAGCATTTTGAACAGCAGCTTGTGCAGACAGCGGTTCAAAACGCGCAGATCTAGGATTGGCCATAGCCCACTGCTTATTTAGGTACGATGAAGTACAGGCTGTAAACCTGCTCTCCATCTCGGCTGGAGGGATCGGTTAGATTGCATCCTTCGTGTGTGTAGGCTCTGGCTCGGGAGGCAGAAGACCAACACGCCTTGGATGAGAGATGAGGCTGATTCCAGCAGAAGGAGGCACCATGCGGGCCCGTGATGGCACGCTCAATCTGGGGAATCAACTCGTACCACCTGGCTGCTCCACCATCAAGGGTGGTGAGGCGGAGGCGCACACAGATCAGGCAGAGAAAGGTGCCCTCAAGACTGCGTGAGCCCACTGTGCACTTCCAGGAAGAAAGGGATGGGAGGCTAGAAGGTCTTGCCTTTTAATTCTCCACATACACCCATCTAGTCGGTCCGGCCGCAGGGCTGGGCGATAAACCATCTCCAGATCCATGACCGAAACATCCCAGGAAAGCACGGTTATCATGTCTGTTTCAATATCGTCTGCCGCAGCGCTCGCTCCCAAGGGTAGGGAGCGGAGGGGGAGAAATCCTTCATCAGACCATGACAGCCCAACCTCAGATGCAGCGGTGGACATCTGAGCCTCTGTGTCATCAAGTGAGAGGGCGGCCATCCGAGGATGGAGCGCTTCTCTCACTCGAAGCTTGGATGGAGCGCATGGAGGAGCGAGAGGTCCACAAGCCCGAGGGCAACAGATTTACTTGCACTGTAATCCTCAGATCTGCCCAAGTGCCCACCGCGGAGCGGAGGACAACTGGGGTGGGTGGCTTTTTTGAAAGAGCAAACCGCAATCTTAACTGCGCAACAGACATCCCACTGAGTGATGGCATGCACTGCCCGCGAGCACCGCATTAACATGCTTGACCCCCAGACATGAAACGCAGTGCTCGTGCCCATCATTTGAGGACAGGAAACCACCGCATCCAGAAATGCACAGTCGGAGCGACGTCTGGAAAAAGACGTGCTGCACGACCGTGTTGCTCTTTTAGGAAATTCGCAACAATACATACCGCTCTGAAGGACCGGACCCAAAGGACGCCAGGCAAGGGAGAAACCCAGCTCGACCGTCTGCCGCTGCATGTCACACACTCTGGACCGGGAGATCGCTCTCGTTCACTCTCTGTCTGAAACTCAGCTGGAGGAACCCTCATCGACTCTCTCAGAAGGCTGTTGAAGTCTCTGAAGTGAAAATGATGCTTGGCTTTGCGTGTGCTGTGCTCTTATAGCAAATTGATTGCAACGAGCATCAGGTGCGCAATCTGAAGCTGCCAACTCATTGGCATTTTATTGGCCCATTTACATACTCTTTCAGATGATTGGCTTTCTGAAAGAAAACCCCATAGTTAGTAAAAGTTTCCACATAGCATTAAAGTTCCCCTCCCGAAGGGGAACTACATAAACTCAACTTTTTATGGATTTTAGCACTTAATAGGGGTGGCACAAAATTGCAGATTTGGTTTGTATCACTGTTTTGTGGTCATGTTTTTGGGTTTGATTTGGTTTACATTGTGAATTAAAATTTCCCTGTTATAACACTAAATGCCTTTTAGAAATACCATCATATCAGCATAAAATACATAGCCTTCTAATCTACCTTTACAGTATTAAAAAAAGTTATTCTTAAGGCCATATATTCTAGTTTCAGTCTTTGAGTTTTAATTTAGGTTTCTGTTGTTGATAAATAGTAAAGACAACAGTTAGTTAGTTAGTTAGATTTTGGCATTTAAAAATGTGTGCTTTCACTTGACTTACTTTTTTACTTTACTTTCACTCAGACTTAGCCGACTGATAACTATGGGTATTTACACTGATGATAATTAGTTAAAGGCACTGAAAAACGGAAATGTTTGTTTTACAGGAACTCAAATATCCTACAACAGCCAGAATGTCCAATGGCTCTCCTGATTCCATCAAGGCTCCAAGTGTCAACATTACAGTGGACAACACTGCACAGTATGCATTATAAGAGAAGTAGATTGATATGGACATGCTACAGGATGTGGAACACAAAATGACTTTTTTTTTAATTCAAAAATATGTATAAAAATGGATGTCACCATGACACAGGAAAACCAATATAATAAAAATGTACAGTGAACTTGTTGAAACTGTAGTGCTAGGTGTTTTAATTGTTCATATATTTTTACCTGCATTATGGTTCATTTCAGAGAAAGTTAAGTACGTGTTAAGAAGTTAAGTATTTGTAAACAAGTTTATGAATCTTTATTGAAAGGTGAAATTTTCAACATTTCATTTGAATGTAATTAAAAATTGTAAATGTGAAATGAGTATTTTAGCTATTTAATTTATGGAGTATGGAAAGATGCAATTTTAAATATGATTGTAAAAACATTTTTGTAAATCTGAATGAATGTAAACATTTTTAATTTTCTGGATTTGTTATATTCATCTAACTTGAATTCATACCATTTAGGGCTCTATTTAATGAACCTATTAAACTTGGTTCTATATAGCACTTATTATGGTTCATTATAGCACCAAAAAGGTTCCCCTATGATTACGAGCCAAAGCACCACATTTGGTGCTATTTAGCACCCCTTATGGCTCTATTTAGTGGTTCTATTTAGCACCCTTTTATGGTTCTATATATCACTTCTTATGGTTCTATACAGCACCATTTGACAAATGTTCTGTATAGCACCTTAAAAGATTGGTGCTATATAGTATAGTAATATATAATTTCTGTTAGTCTGTCCTGTTTTATGTTTATCAAACACGATCAGTTATACCAGGGACGAGCTGCTGAACATTCGGCAGTGCACACCAACTAATCACCAACTGGATTGTGATTTCTCTGGCATTTTGAGGAACATTGTCATCGGTGGAGCAGCTGCTTTGTGGAAGAAATACAAGACCCAGAGGCGTGGAAAAAGAGCCGGTGCGCTCGTCAGGCTGAGACAGCTCGGCTTCAGAACGGCGCTACCTAGCATCCATCTAGCGAATCTCCGCTCGCTTCCTAACAAAATGGACGAACTACTTCTGCTCTCACGCAAAAACAAGAACTTTAACAACTCTGCTGCGCTGTGTTTCACAGAAACCTGGCTGAACGAAGCCATTCCGGACAGCGCATTACACTTACCAGACTTTCAGCTGTACAGAGCAGATCGCGATACGGAGTCAACGGGCAAAACACGCGGTGGTGGGACATGCTTTTACATCAACAGGAGGTGGTGTACAAATGTAACTGTGTTAAAGAAGATGTGCTGTCCTGATGTGGAAGCGCTTTTCATTAACTGTAAGCTGTTTTATGCACCGCAGGAGTTTTCCTCGTGTATTCTCATTGGTGTTTACATTCCACCACAAGCACACATGAGTACTGCGTTACAGCAGCTGTCTGATCTGATCACAGAGATTGAACAACGACACCCGGTCTTTGCTTTTATTATTCTCGGTGACTTTAATCAGGCAAAACTCACACATGAGCTGCCTAAATTCAAACAGCACATCACATGCCCCACCAGAGACAATAACATTTTGGATCATTGCTACACCACAATAAAGGATGCATATCGCTCCGTCGCCAGAGCAGCTCTAGGACTCTCCGACCACTGCCTGGTTCATCTTATACCAACTTACAGGCAAAAACTTAAAACTACTAAGCCAGTATTAAGGACTGTTAAGAGATGGACCAATGACACAGAGCAGGTCTTACAAGCCTGTTTTGAATGCACTGATTGGAGTGTTTTTGAAGCTGCAGCCACCAACCTAGACGAGCTCACAGAGACTGTAACATCATACATCAGTTTCTGTGAGGAGTTATGCATCCCTACCAGGACCTACTTATCATTTAACAATGATAAACCATGGTTTACACCAAAACTTAGACAGCTTCGTCATGAAAAAGAGGATGCCTACAGGAGCAAGGACAGGATTTTATACAATCAGGCCAGGAACACACTGACAAAGGAGATTGGTTTGGCCAAGAAAAGCTATGCCAAAAAGCTGCAAAACCAGTTTTCTGCCAACGACCCTGCATCAGTGTGGAAAGGCCTGAAAGACATCACAAATTATAAAACGCCTTCCCCCAGTATCGACAGCAACAAACATCTTGCAAACGAGCTGAATATTTTCTATTGTATATTTGACACCTCTGACCAGACACCTCACACCCACCCGGACCATCTCCCTACACAGCCATCAACACCTCCAGCCATCTCCCTCTCCCCCCTGCACTTCAGATCAGTGAGGATAATGGGCATCAGATCCTCAGTAAACAGCCATCAACACCTCCAGCCATCTCCTTCTTCACCCCGGCACTTCAGATTAGTGAGGATAATGGGCATAAGATCCTCAGTAAACAGCCATCAACACCTCCAGCCATCTCCTTCTCCACCCCGGCACTTCAGATCAGTGAGGATAATGTGCGTCAGATCTTCAGTAAACAGAGGAGACAAAAAGCACCAGGTCCAGATTGTGTTTCACCAGCCTGTCTGAAAACTTGTGCGGATCAACTGGCTCCCATTTTCACACAGATCTTCAACAGATCACTGGAACAGCGCAAAGTTCCATCCTGCTTCAAATGCTCCACCATCATCCCAATACCAAAGAAACCAAAGATCACAGGACTCAATGACTACAGACCTGTTGCCTTAACATCTGTGGCCATGAAGTCATCCGAAAGACTGGTGCTAGCTTATCTGAAGGACATCACTGGACCTTTGCTGGACCCCCTGCAGTTTGCCTATAGAACATGGGACTGCATTATATCCTAGAACATCTGGACAAACCAGGGAACTACGCAAGGATACTGTTTGTGGACTTCAGTTCTGCCTTTAACACCATCGTCCCATCACTGCTCAAGAACAAACTGACGCAGCTGTCTGTCCCTAGCTCTGTCTGTCAATGGATCACCAGCTTTCTGACAGATAGACAACAGCTAGTCAGAATGGGCAAAATCACATCCGACAGCCGCACTATCAGCACTGGTGCCCCCCAGGGATGTGTTCTCTCCCCACTGCTCTTCTCCCTGTACACAAACGACTGCACTGCAAAAGACCCCTCCATTAAGCTCTTGAAGTTTGCGGATGACACTACTGTTATCGGCCTCATCCGGAACGGTGATCCAACGCTCAAAACAGTGGACATGATAGTGGACTTTAGGAGAAACCACCCTACACTCCCCCCACTCACCATCATGAACAGCACTGTGGCTGCAGTAGAGTCATTCAGGTTCCTGGGCACCACCATCTCTCAGGATCTGAAGTGGGACAATCACATTGACTCCATTGTAAAGAAAGCCCAGCAGAGGCTGTACTTCCTTCATCAGCTGAGGAAGTTGCTCGTACAGTTCTACTCAGCTGTCATCCAATCCATCCTCTGCACTTCAATCACCGTCTGGTTCAGCTCAGCTGCCAAAACCGACCTCCGTAGACTACAGCGAATAGTCCGGACTGCTGAATAAATCACTGGCACTACCCTTCCTACACTTCAAGAACTGTACTCTTCCAGAGTGAGTAAAAGGGCTCGTAAAATCACTCTGGATGCCTCACACCCAGCACACTACCTGTTCGAACTGTTACCGTCTGGTCGGCGCTACAGAGCACCAAGCACAAAAACAGCCAGACACAGGAAAAGTTTCTTTCCTCAGGCCATCTACCTCATGAACAGTTAAATATTCCCCTACTGTGCAATAAATGTGCAATACTTTCTCATACGCACTTGTACACAGCACCTTATAACCAGTATATTTACAGCATATCTGTACATACAACTCAACATCCAGATCTTTTTGAGTAACTGCATCTCTGTTTAATGTTTATTGCCTTGTCTTTCTTGTATTTATTTTTGTGTTGTCACTCATCACTTTATGTACACTGGAAGCTTATGCTGCCAAAACAAATTCCTTGTGTGTGTGAAGCACACTTGGCAATAAAACTGATTCTGATTCTGAAAAGATTCCCCTATATATGATTACGAGCCAAAGAACCAGTTTTTGTGCTATATAGCACCTTTTTTAGAGTGTAATGAGTACTGTGAACTTAATTCAGTTGAATAAATGAAGCAATTTGAGCACAGTTTAACCCAATAAATGAAGAGAACTCAAACCAACTAAGTACTGTAAAACCCAATAAGTTCAGGCAACTTAAATTGCTTGAGTAAACCAATTGCTTCAAACAATTTGAGTTACAAAACATATATTTGATACTGTGAACTTACTCCATTCAAGTGAAGTAATAAGATTATTAATTAACTCATTATCTTCAACACTGAGTTCAAAACTCTTTTCAAATCTGTAGAATTACCTTTCAGTAAATTTCGAGTTAACTACACTCATTTAATTTGATAAATTTGACTGTTGGGTTTTACAGTGTACCAACATTCATTTATTCCTTTAGCTTAGTCCCTTTATTCATCAGGGGCTGCCACAGCGGAATGTACCGGCAACTTATCCAGCATATGTTTTACACAGCGAATGCTCTTTCAGCAGCAACCCAGTACCGGGAAACATTCATACACTTTCACATGCAGGCACATACACCATGGCCAACTCAGTTTATTAAATTCACCTATAGCGCATGTGTTTGGACTGTAGGGGAAACCGGAGCACATATTGTCTATGTATCTATTGCCTATGTGGCAAATTTCACAAGATACAAACAAAATATACATTTAAACAGACCTTATGCTTCTTAAGCTTGTCATGTTTCAAGCATTGGCCCAGGATTGTACACTCTCAGGATTTATGTGAAAATTAGGAAACAATAGTAATTTAGGGTCACAGTATGTACTGCACTGTTATTATTCAGCTATGTCTAGGAATCAAGATTTTCATTCTATAGGTCCTTTGTTACTATTAGCCAGTTAAGGAAGTTAAGTCCTTGAAGCATTACATATTTAGACTTTTTTTAATACTGTACATTCTCAAAAAAAAAAAATTCAAAAGTTACTGTTGCGATAATTTTTCTAAATATGCACAGTTTAGATACTTTTTTTATCTCTTAAACGTACCAACATGTGTACTTTTATTTTTGAGCGTGTATGGTTGCAGACTTGAAAATACCTCAATATGGTTTACTTGTCTTCATTACAAATACAAAATTGCAAATGAATAAGACACAACATTATTTGAAGCATGCAATTTTAGCATACTGTCATTTCAGGCATAATTGGTAAATTGCATGTCCTCTCTTTAGTCAGATGAGCCAAATTGCAGAGAATCTCTAGGAGGAGCAATTCAGAGGTGTTTATTGAGTCTCCTTTGCAGATGAGAGGTAGAAATGATAATTTTTTCTCATGAGAAGTGACAAAAGGCGATGTTGACAAATGTTGTCGTAATTGAGGGTTTCTAGTACGGCAGCGATCATTCGAGATCATAAAAGCTATTCAGCTGTCAATCTGCCACTCTGTCAAGGAAAAAAAAAATATGCAGAATGGATATGTTTACTTGTGTATAAAAAAGAGCTGCATTTCTCCCATACACATCTAATGGGGAGGCTTTCAACTCTACTTTCCTGTAATGAGCGCTGACAGTTCCTGATAGGATTATTGCAAGAGTGATATGTGCAGGCCGTCCAAAAATAACCCCCCACATTTATAGAAGCAGTCATTACTATATGAATCAGTGGCATAATCTTCCTGAATTTCACCGAGCTGTCATCTTCTAACAAGTGGAACTTGTTTTGGCAGTGCCATTACAAAAACACATGATCTTTAATATCCCTCTTTGTCTCCTTCAATAACGTCCTGCCACTTGCCGTGTAAATGACACTACCGCCGCACAACACAGGCTTCTACATTTCCAGAATCTCTGCCTGCCGCTACAGCCAAGCGTGTTAAAATGTAATGAATCACAAAAACAAAGACTTGTAGGAAGTGCAGGCACAAGCCAAGATCGTGGCCTTCAAGCACTGGGACCTTTGACAGTATGTGTTTGTATGCGGGTGTGTGATTCTGCATCGGCTGTGTGTCTCTCGCGGCCCAGACGCCCACACTAAAGATTCAGATTCCTCCAGGCTGTAAGACGAGGTGTCAGTGCCACAAAATGAAAGCCTGATAAAACTTCAAGGGCACACGCTCTCTCTCCGTTAATCTGAATCTGATGTTGGTTTCTAGCAAAAGCACTCAGTGGAATGTTTGTTATGTGTTGCATGTGTTTTCTAGTTAAACAGGTCAAGTTTTACACTATGAGTGATTTAACCTTATTTGTTATGGTTCTGTCATAGCTTTGTATCCTTATTCTTTAGATATCCAGACTACATAACAGCATGTTCTAGGGTCGGAAACTGCAGTCTTATAAGTAATATGATGTTTTCTACATGTGCATTTTTATAAAGCTTAATATTCAGGCTTGATCTTTACTGTTAATTTTGACATTATGTATTTTATTTTAATGCGATGGGGAAATAGCAGTATGCTTATTCTGTATGGTACTATAATTAAAAGCTTTAAGAAGTTTCCTTTGCTTACTACCAGCAGGCACACAACATCTGTAAAAATATGTTAATATTAGGTTAGATTTAGGTTGTGTCTTCAATTGACCAAAGTTCAATGTGTAGCCAGCATGTAAGGATGTCATTTTGATGTCAAAAAATGACATCAAATGACGTTGATATTTGGCTGATTTCAGGTTGTGTTGGAAAGTGACCAAAATCCAACATCGAGCTTGCATCTTAAACCAGCGTCATATTGACATCAAATACTGACATTTATTCGTCATTTATGGCAACCAAAATCCAACATCTGATAGATGTCACAGTGGTAATGTCCCCACAATGTCAAACTGTAACACCATTAAGCCTGGTTTATACTTCTGCGTCAAGTGATTGGCGTAACCCACGGCGCAAGCCTCGCGCATAGCAGTGCATTTATACTTGTGCGCTCTGTTTCTGTTTCTCTGCAATTACACTTCCTAAACGCTAGCTGGCAGTAGGTGTTTATGTTTCTCTGTGTCGAGTTTCTTCACTGGTGTTTTGTTTTTTTCTGAACACTTCCTTAATGTACAAGCGGCTCAAATTTGCTCATTTTGAGGCGGGAACCGGCAGACGTGCAACAACTTTAATCATAAGGTAAACACAAAACAACAGTCAACATCTGGAGCTCCTTCACCTGACTCCACACTTGTAAACACTCGCTGCATCTGGCACGCGGCTCTCACCTCCCCCCACACACATCAGCGCTACCAAGCCGACCAATCACAGAGCTTGCGCTACGCGTATGCATTACTTTTTTTGAGAGGTGCGCATCAACGTCGCCGACGGCCATGACGAGGGGCTATGCGTCCACGCGCAGGCTGCGCTGTAGCATACACGTGCGTTTGACGCAGAAGTAGAAATCGGCCTTTAGATGTTGATAGTTGATTGATTTTAGGTTGGATGTTGAACTTCGACATCAGCCTAACATTGGGTTTTGACCTCAACCTGATTTTCATTTCTAAACAAAATGCAATGTCCCCACGATGTTGGGGTAAGACGTCAATCTGACGTCATGTGCCTGCTTGGATAAGTGTGAATTGTTTAGTCAAAAAACAGTAAAGAAATAATTTTGTGTTGTCATATTATAATTTTAAATAATATTTTTCCATATTTGAAAATATTTATAGTTGCAGTGCTGGTCAAAGCAATTCAACATATATTTACTGTGAATTTAAATCAAATAAAATCAAATAAAATACATCATGTTATGTGTTTGAGTGTTTGTATTTGAATTCATGTATTATTGTTCTGAAGGATACACTTAAAAGCAATACACATACAGTATTAGTATTTTCCCAGCATTGGGTTGCGGCTGTAAGGGCATTCGCTGTGTAAAACATATGCTGGATAAGTTGGTGGTTCTGCTATGGAGACTCCAGATTAAAAAGGGACAAAGCTAAAAAGAAAATGAATACATGAACATATTAGCATTGATTTGTCCGCCAAATGTAACAAAATGCAAGCATATTGAATAGCTTTCTTTCATAATAAATTTATAATATGAATTAAAAACAAAAACAAAATAACAATATATATAAAAAAAATTAAATAACATCCACATGTGCAATGGAATTATGAAATTAAAACTAATATTTAGATTTTCTGACAGAATGGTGCTTAAAAACGCAAACACTCTATACTTTATTATTTACGTTGCACTAAAGATTTAATTAGACTGTATATAAAACTCACATAAACAGATTGTTCAATTAATTTGGATTAAGGAACATTGATGCATTTAACCCTGTTGTTGGGGATGTTATTATTTACTCCGGGGTGATTTTGAATCTTAATTTTGCCACAACTTTCTGTGTTTCAGCAAATGGAATGGTTTTTGGTCACAAATCTTATTTTGACTTTTATTTAGATTTTGGGAAAATTTTAAATTTATTTAAAATTATATATATTAAATTATATATTTATTTATATTTAATTTTTATATATATATATATATATATA
>CAIGQZ010033176.1:423468-450588 GCA_903798205.1 Danio tinwini
ATATATCAGTAAATTGTTGGGTTAAGTTAACTTTATAATTATGCACATTTGTTTACTTAATAATTATAAGGCAACAGGTTTGTTTTATTTATTTATTTATTTATTATTTATTTATAAGTCAAGTCAACTAATCACTTTTTACAGTGATTGTTATATTTGATGGACTGACTTTCAGGCTGCATCACAAAGATGTCTTCCAAGATTGTTCCGCCTCCAGATGTGAATGTTCTGTTCTCCAGTATTGAAGGAAACCAGATGCTGCCTCCTTAGAGGAAAACGCTAAGCATTCCAAGCTCATGAAAAATGCATGCCTGTCATGACATTTTTTGCAGAAAAAAATGATGTTGCGCTGCTTCATGCATGTTTCGCGGCAGTTTCAGAGTTAAATGTTAAATCTTGCGAGTGGCAATAAAAAGCGTGTTCAATTTACTCTGAAACTGATAAATGTGACTGGGGAAAGGTTTTGTTACATATTGCAGTTCAGTAATCACGGCAATATGTAACAAGTATGCAGTATGTAAATTGATTTCATAGAGAAGGCTTATTTATTTATTTTCTGCTTATGATGGCTACAAATGGTCATGAAGCAAAGGGACTATATGTAAACTGAATTGCTAAACCAACCCAGATTTTTAGATACACATTGTACAAAACATCCCATTCAAAGCTGCCAGTTCCTAGAAAAATGTTCATAATTATGTTTAGACTGAATAGGTCCTTGAGGTGAGTGTTTTGTAACTGTCACTAATAATACAAGTACTGATGATTTACTGTAAATCATGTTATGTGAATTAATAATTGTTTTAATAAGCCTGATCCCATGAGGAAACGTAATTATGTAATGTATTGTTGTTGTGAGTGGCTAATTTGTACAGATTTGTGTGCAATTACAGTATGTGACATACCAGCCATTTTCCTTTGGCTTAGTCTCTGATTATCAGGGGTTCACCACAGTGGAAATAACTGCCTAAATTAAATTAAATTAAATTTAATTAAATATTTTTTTTTTATTTTTTTTAATTTTTTTTTATTAAGACTAGCTTTTTTTAATAATAAGTTGCAACTGGCCATGACTTTTTTGTTTGTTTGTTTGTAATTAGTTTTTTTTTTTCATTGAGACTTAGTTCAGAAAACTGAACTGACACTGTTTTGATTCACTATAAACTTCCATGTGAAGCTGCTTTGACACAATCTACATTGTATAAGCGCTATACAAATAAAGATGAATTGAATCGAATTGAAAACTTCAGTTCAGTTTGACCATTCTTAGATGCAGTTTGTGCTTAGCATGTTATTACGTTACAATTTCTATCATTTGATTTATGTCTTTGATATGAAAAATAGATTTTGGGCTAAATAAAGTGGTGCTGTTTGACTTCCTATGCCACACTTAATGTGTGCCACACTTACAAACATAAAAAAAACACAACAACTTTAAAACATACTAAAATAAAGAATATACAATAATTAAACTTTCAATTGCTAAAATTAGGGTAATTAAGGTTAACCATGAGAAATATATATATAAAAAACATGATTACAGTTTTTTCCGATTGCTTTGATGCAGCTGTCAACTGAAACTCCACATTTTCAAAACAGTTAATACACAGGCCTAAACAGCGGCGCTCATGGTCAAGATTAAATTTTTTGTTTGCAAAATGCACATACCGTGTCAAAACATTTAAAATATGCAACAAAAGCTAATTTTACCTTCAATCAACACAACTTGCAAACAAGTATATGAGCTCTTTTACAGTTTTTTTCTGATAGCTTAAGAATCGGAAATTCTTATCCCTGTTTAATCAATCAACTTGCATTCACTTGCATTTGGGTCTCCTGCGAGTTTGTGACAGAACGAACTGACCACATTATGGATCCAGCAAGTGTTTCGGAGATCCAGGACTTTTTGTCACACAGCTCTGCCCGTCTAGATCAACAAGACAAGCATATGATGGTCACTGGTCAGGCCATTCAGGCTTTAATCACACAAGTGTCCGAGCTCACCGCCCAGGTATAAAGACTAAGCTCCGTGGCTGTTTTACAAGCTCCTCCCACCATACCACTCATAAAACCTGCACCAGAAGAGAGCTCCCGGACCATTGAACCGCGACTTCCACCACCAGTGTGTTACTCAGGTGACTCTCAGTCATGTCGATCATTTTTAGCAAAATGTTCATTTTATATCACTTTACAGCCCTTGTCATTTCCCACAGAGGAGAGTAAGGTGGCGTTTGTCATCAACCTACTGTCTGGCAAAGTGGCACTGTGGGGTACCACTGTCTGGGAGCGAAAACTTCCCTGCTGTGCCTGTTTTAAGTTGTTCTCTGATGAACTTAAAACAGTTTTTGATCGAGCAGTCTCCGAAAGAGAGGCGGCTCAGAAACTCGCAGAACTAAGACAAAACAATCTGTGTCTGATGAGTGTTGCTCATCGATTTCCGCACTCTAGCAGCAGAGTGTAAATGGAACGTTGAAGCACAGTGGGATATGTTTTTTCATGGACTACCGGACTATATAAAGGATGAGATTTACGCTATGGATTTACCGAAGACCTTAGATGACCTCATTGAGTTAACCATCAGAGTAGACACCTAACTGCAACAGAAAGGGGTTCACAAGGAACGACACACACCACATCTGACCACACAGATTTTTAATATACAGCTCCTGAGATCACCTCACTCGACCATGAGCCTGAAACCATGCAGATGGGCAAATTTCATCTTTTGAAGGAGGAGAGACGTCGACGTCGATCAGAGGGTCTGTGCATGTACTGTGGGGGCGCTGGGCATTTTGTGGCTTCATGTCGAGTCAAATGCAAGAATCTGGTCATTGGTAAGAGGTTACAGGCTGGTGGGGCCATTATGAACGAACCTTCTTCCAACAGTACTACTTTGTCTGTGAAATTGGATGTTAATTCTGATGTATATGACTGTCATGTTGACTCCCAAGCAGAGGGGCATTTTATTGATTTTATTGGTTCCTCTTTCCTCACCTATTGCTGTGCAGTCTCTTAATGGTATTTCTCTTCCCACAATCACTCACTCCACTGGTCCTATAAGACTCATTACATCTGGTAACCATTCGGAGGACATTTCTTTTTTTTTTTTAACAGAGACTGTCGCCATGCCTGTGATTCTCGGTCATCCTTGGTTGACATTACACAAACCCCACATTAATTGGGGACATAATTCAGTGTTTTCGTGGAGTGAGAGCTGTCATGAGTCTTGTCTGTTTTCTGCTTGTTTTGCTGTGTCTTGTTCTGTGATTCAGGAGGAGCGGATGGATGTTTCAAACGTGCCTCAGGAGTACCTTGACCTCAAGAGAGTGTTCAGTAAGTTTCGGGCTGCTTCTCTGCCTCCGCATCGTCCCTATGACTGTGCTATAGATCTATTACCAGGTACGTCTCCGCCTAAAGGCAAATTATACTCGCTTTCTGCCCCAGAAAGGGAGGCCATGGAGAAATATATTTCTGATTCTCTGGCAGCCAAAATCATACGTCCCTCTTCTTCACCGGCGGGGGCGGGATTTTTTTTGTGAAAAAGAATGGTTCCCTTCGTCCCTGCATTGACTATTGAGGGCTGAACAACATTACGGTTAAGAATACTTATCCTTTGCCGTTGATGTCTTCAGCCTTTGAACGTCTGCAGGGGGCAAAATTTTTTCACAAAACTAGATCTCCGCAATGCTTATCATTTGGTTCACATGAAG
This sequence comes from Danio tinwini, assembly GCA_903798205.1. NCBI lineage: Eukaryota > Metazoa > Chordata > Actinopteri > Cypriniformes > Danionidae > Danio > Danio tinwini. The sequence goes on from CAIGQZ010033176.1 coordinate 427,179, forward strand.
CAGGGACATGAGTGGAAAACGGCGTTTAACACCCCCAGAAGGCATTTTGAGTACTGCGCTCTGCCCTTCAGTCTTTCCAACACTCCGACTGTTTTCCAGGCACTCGTCAATGACGTGCTGAGAGATATGATAGATCAGTTTATCTATGTTTACCTGGATGACATACTGATATTTTCTCATTCTCTCCAGGAACATGTTCAGCACATCAGACGAGTGCTTCAGAGGTTACTAGAGAATGGTCTTTATGTCAAGGCGGAGAAATGCGTTTTTCATGCATAGTCTGTTCCATTAGGGCATATTGTGTCAGTCGAGGGGATGCACATGGATCCAGAGAAGATTCAGGCTGTGGTAAATTGGCCAACCCCGGATTCCTGTAAGGCCCTGCAGAGGTTTCTGGGCTTGGCCAATTTCTATCGGCGATTTATTTGCAATTTCGGCCAGATCGCCACACCTCTGACCGCCTTGACCTCTTCCAAAATGCTGTTCAGGTGGTCTAGCGCGGCCGAAGCTGCGTTTTCCAAACTGAAAGGTTGCTTCGTTTCAGCCCCAATTCTGATAGCCGCTGATCCCTCCCGGCAGTTTGTGGTGGAGGTCAACGCGTCAGAGGTTGGGGTCTGAGCCATCCTGTCCCAGCGCTCCTCTTCGGATGGCACGATTCACTAGTTGCTGGCCATCAAGCTTGCTTTGGAGGAGTGGCGACATTGGTTAGAAGGGTCGGGAGTCCCTTTTATCGTTTGGACCGATCACAAGAATCTTGAGTACATCAAATCCGCCAAAAGATTAAACTCTAGGCAGGCTTGGTGGGCATTATTTTTCGGACTGTTCAATTTCACCATTTCCTATCGACCAGGGTCTAAGAACATCAAGCCTAACGCGTTATCCCATCTTTCAGATTTTTCTAAACGCGCATTGTCACTCGAACCCATTGTTTCACAGAAGATTTTTGTTTCCAACATTACATGGGAGATCGAGTCGAGGGTTCGCGCAGCATCGGAAGGGGTAACGCCCCCGATCGGATGCCCACTGGGTTGGTTATTCGTGCCAGAGGAACTTCGGTTAGACGTTATCTGGTTGGGACATTCCTCCAAAGTAGCATGTCATCCAGGGGTGAGTCACACTTTATTTGTTATTAAACAACGATTCTGGTGGCCAGCTATGGCTCGTGATGTGCATGATTTTGTCTTGGCTTGTTCTGTTTGTGCAGTTGCTAAGACTTCCAATCGCCCCCCTGATGGACTTCTTTCTGAGAGCCAATCAGGATCTCGAACACACATTGCGATATTTGGTTTCTCAGAATCCCTCTTCCTGGAGTCAGCAGCTCCTATGGGTTGAGTACGCACATAACTCATTACCGGTGTTAGCTACGGGCCTCACTCCGTTTCAGTGTAGTTTAGGTTACCAGACACCTATTTTTCTCAATCTGGAATCTGAAGTTGCAGTTCCCTCCGCTTACGTCTTTGTTCAGAGGTGCCGTCGCACCTGGAACAGGGCCAGACAGACCCTCCTCCAGGTGGGTGCGCGCACCAAGGCTAACGCTGATCGCCACCGGTCTAAGCCTCCCGTTTACGTTGTCAGTCAAAAAGTGTGGCTTTCCTCAAAGAACATTCCTCTTCGCACCGTTTGTAAAAAGTTGGGTCCTAAATTCATTGGCCCATTTATTGTCACTAAGATCATTAGTCCTGTGGCAATCCGCCTTAAATTACCTCCAGCGTATTACCACCATCCCGTATTTCATGTATCTAAACTTAAGCCTGTTTTTCATACAGCCATTAATCCACATACACGTCACGTGCTCAGCTGTCAATCAGCACACCACAGGTGCAGCGCATCACTGCCCCTATTAATGTTCAGCGTTATTAATGTGTCTTGTTATCAATTCGTTGTTGTTTCTCGTCTGTGTTTGTCCCGTTGTATCTGCTGGTGGTGAGTTGATCTAAGACACTGTTGCTTTTGGATATTGTCAGCACAACTTGACTTCACCGAAGTACTGTTACCGCTGTTTGGCGTTGTGGAATTCTATGAGAAATCTCCCTGGATCTGTCTCATTGAGAAACTATCACCGCTGTTTAGCATTGTCGAATTTCTTGAGAGATGCATCATTGCTCTATCCTTACCCTCGATATCTGATGAGATCTATACAAGCTGTTTTCCTGTTATCCCTGTTTAATAAATCAACTTGCATTCACTTGCATTTGGGTCTTCTGCGAGTTTGTGACACTATTGGCTATTTTTACAAAACTCTACATGCCAATAAGAAAACCCTTCACCAAATCTGCTAAACATTTTAGTTCTCTTGCAAAAGCTAATAAACCTTGCTTAACTCTTCGTACCTTCGTAAAAAATTGTATTTTTGTATCAGACATTTAACACAAGCCATCACATTAATAAGCACACAATGTGCCAACTACACACTAATGGAATGAATAAAAACTACATCTGGCTTTTGGATTGAGTTTGGTCTAAATTGTTTTTTTGAAAGGCAAATAAAAAATAAAAAAAAAATAAAAACATCTGGCTTTTGCTTTCTCTGAGCACAAGCTAGGTGATGTCACTTTGAGGTCATACCTTTCTTATAGTTCTGTAAACATACAGCGATGCAAATTTCAAGTACTGGTGTTTATTTACACATCAAAACAAGCACAAATCAAAACACAAAATAGTAATTTCACTGAGAAAATAAAAATAAAAATAAAAAATCAGACTACATCGTGTCGTCTCTCTGGGTACGACCACAACATTTCCTCTACATCACATGCAATGTCCTCTAGTCCAAGGCACCGGGGAAAGTATCTGATTGCAAAGTGAAGTAATTATTATCTAAATCAGTTTTCACATGTGTGCCAGACAGTTTGCAAAATAGTGTAAATAATAGCCATACATGCGTATAGCTTTGCTATGCGTGTGTTGATCATTTGGAAATTCAGCGTAAAGCAGTGAGTTGTGTTTACAGTTCTGCAAAAAGATTGCTGTGCAGTGGATTGTACGTACAATTTAGCAAAGTATGTGTTAGAAAATTGCAAACTTAGTGCAAAGCAGTGTTTGTGCTTTTAATTTTAAAAAACTCAGTGAGTGATTTTGCTATATGAATTAATCGTTTTATAAATTGTGCTTGAGGAAATCTCAGGGTTTAAGTATTCAGAAAAAAACTGTAATCAATCACTACACATTGGACAACAAAATACAAAATACAGATCTCATTGTGAATCACTGCACCATTGCGTGCCATTGTAGCCTATTGCCAATGCCATTCCGTCACATTAGAATTATAAGGTTCAATCTGACATTTTTGTCAAAATTGAGTTATTGACATATTTTTATTACAGTTTTCCCAGTTGTTTACACACAATTACTTGTACTTCAGACACAATGATTACAACATGTAATTGTTGCACCAACCCCCTGAACCAATTCTGCTAAACTACAAGCACAATTCCTGCTTTACACTCAAATTGCAGGCTTAAAACACTTTTTTACTGCACTACACACAATTCTCTGCATTTGGCACAATTGACATGCAGAAAATCTCTTGCTTTCACAAGGAACAAACTGTCATTCACTATTGTAAAGTCAGTTGTCCTACTTTGCATACTAACTTTGCATACTAACTAAATAGGTAAACACCCGTCACACATAATGGCAATTTAGAAATCTCATATTCTCTATTTCTCATTCCTATTGAGTATTTTTTTTTTCTTCCTGGGGATAGAAAGTGTATGACCGAAATCCACACTTTTTTATTTATTTTTTTTACTGTAACTATTCTGTAAATACTTCTGTTGATTGCATATGTAGACCACATTATGTGCAACTTTGTGTTGGTTGGAATGAACACTGTTTACACTGTTTTTGAGGGAAAAATACAGTCAAATATATTTGGTACTGTGTATTTGTGTGTTTTGTATAAAAATATTTTTCTGAAAAATGTTTACAATGCACTTATGTATGCCTATGTACTGTCTGTAGTTAGTGTAACACTGGACAAAATAGGCTTACAGTAAGTCATTTTGATAAATGAAGTGGTCATAGTGTTTTACAATAAGCACATCAGTGATCAACTGGTTCTTATAAATGTCTATTCATGTGATGGTTTGTGTGTGATATTTGAAAAAACAAAACATCATTTTGAGAATAAATCACAATGTTTTGAATGTACAGTTTGATTTTGCAGGAGAAATGAAGGGTTTTGCCCAATGTGTGTGTGTGTGTGTTTTGTGATTTGTGTGTAGAGTTCTGACAATATGAGACATGCTTTCAGAAAATGTGTGTAAACAATTGGAAAAAACTGTAAATGACAACTTATTTACATTATGGGATGTTTTTTTATAAGTTGTTTGGAATTGAAGACTTTTTATTTACAGTAAATAACACATGTCCAACACATACTGTTTGCTATGGAATGCAAAAACTTTGAAGCTCAACGTCTCAAAATCATTCAGAACGCAGATAGAACCTTATAATTCCAAGGTGACGATTTGTTGAATTTCTATTTGGGCTGTCAAATTGGCCTTTTTGCAAAGACTTGGATCCAGAATAAGAAATGTTTTGATTACAGTAAATTTATATTGAATTCATGCTTTTTTTTCCAACTGTGGCTGAAAACTGAAATACTGTTACTGTAAAAAAAAAAAAAAACATACAAAAGTAATAAAATACTGTAAATATTAGAAAAAAAACATGTAAACCAAAGTACAGTCAAATCTATTGTGAGTATAAGACATAGCCACTATTGACCTCCTCCATCCATGTTTGCACAGAACAACACAGACCTTCCACTGTTTTTATAATGTTTGCGGACTGATTGCTAATTGACAATTTGTGTGAAAGTGTGTCAAACCACTGGTTCAGTGATTTCATACTGATGTTGGTAGTTTCTAATGGTTAGGAATAGATGGTTTCTGTTTGGTTACAATAGCTAAAACAATGGATTTTGGACTGCTTGAATGACATTTATGTTAACTGTTTTGAAAAATGTTGGGGAAAATGTGTCAATCCAATGAGAATTAGTTTACACATTTGCAAGACATGTATTCTGCTCTGATGGGATAGTGATGATGAAAATCAAGTGAATCCTAGTTTCACTGAGCGTGTCTTAGCAAATGAGAAACACTGTAATATAAAAAAGACGTCTTGACATATTTCATTCATCTTGAGATACATGTGATTTACCAACATGAAACAACTTTGTTATTCTAGGTGAAGTTTATTTTTAAACTAATTTCGAGAGGATCACGTGCTTATGATTGCTAGCAGCTGGACCCACATTATCCAATTCACTACGCACCAATCAGATGATCCCTAAGCTACTATAAATACCCAGGGTTTCATATCACCGCTATCTTCGCTTAGAAGAATCCCCCCTTCCACCCCTTCTCTCCCCCCTTCCTAGATGGGTGACACGGTGGCCCAGCACTTAGCGCTGTTGCCTCACAGCAAGAATGTCAATGGTTCTAGGCGTTACCAAACCAGCGGGCATTTCTGTGTGGAGTTTGCACGTTCTCCCCGTGCTCACGTTGGTTTCCCCCGGGTTCTCCGGTTTCCTCCTACCGATTAAAAACATACAACCCAAGTTATTGATTGATCAACCCTATAGACTTGCTCCCTATCTAGTACCTATCTTGTTAAAAGTAACTACTATCTGCTCTTCAACAGGGGCTCCCTCCCGTTGCAAGGCAAGAGGGAAGATCTCGAGATCTACCTAAGCTCGATCTCCCCTCTCACCTTGCAACGGGAGGGAGCCCCGGGCTCAAGGATCTTATGAGCTTAGGGCTCTCTCCCAGGACAGCATGCCAAACAAGCTTTATAATTAATCATCAGCTAACTGTGAACTCTTGAAAAAAAAAAATAATAATATTTGAATCATTTTGAGGCCCTTGAGAAAAACTTTCATAAAATGCCAATTGAGACCTCCTGTAGGCTTCATGGGCAACAAATTCACATTATTTTTTTTTTGGGACATGGCTACAGAATCATCTGCCCCAGTCAGAGGTGTTTCTGTGAGAGAAGCATGCATGTATATATTGTAATGGAGTGTTGTAGGCAGGACTGGAGTGCACAGCATGTGCTTTTGGAGATTCACAGCCTGCTTTCTCTGCAAGACCTACAGCCTACTGGGCTTCAGTGATGAACAGAGGAAACAAGACTTTGCAGCAAGTGTCATACGAAATAGAGTGCAAGAAGTCTGATCAGCTGCTGCCTGGGTTTGATGTGCTTGTTTAAAACCCTTATAAAATGCCTTGTGTCACTTGACGATTCAAAAGTGTGATGCCAGTAAAAATGAGAAATTAATCAAACTTGCAGTTAAACATCAGTATTTTGAAATGTTATTAACATTTTAAAGACCTTTAAAGATTTTTAATTGTATATATATATATATATATATATATATATATATATATATATATATATATATATATATATAATTTTTTTTATAGTATAGCCCTAAGTTTTATTAAACAGTAATAAATAAATAAATACATAAATAAAAGTTCACAATTTTTTTTATGTTTTATGTTTCTCTTGATTTGTCTTGTTTATTAAAATTTTTATATTTTACCTTCCAGATTAACCCGGCCCCTGCATCCATACCAATGAAACGGTCTGGTGAGTGTGAATTGAGAATTAAGACATGGGAGAGAGTGCCCTTCATGTCCTATAAGTGCAACTAATCCAAAGGACGGATGTCTTAGAGGAATCAAAACGTGCAGATCTAAGATTGGTTATAATTCACCGTTCTTTTAGGTGTGATAAAGTACAGGCAGAAAAAACCCACTCTCCGCTTCAGCTGGAGAGACCAGCTCGATTGCATCCTTTACCAGGAGGACAGCAATCTCCTCACACAAGACAGTGGCGGCTGCGGCATTGATTGGCGTGAAATACATACTCGTAAGCTTGGGAGGTTGTATGGTGAATTAAATTGCATAGCTGAATCTGACCATCTGTATGAGCCAGTATGATGGCAGGGCAGCGCTAACCAGGCTGACAGAGCCTGAACGAGTGGCTCCACCAGAATGTTTACTGACACAGCCATGGTAGGGCAGCTCAGGATGGGGAGTGCCCACTCTGGGAAGCGGCGCGTCCCAATGAAGAGCTGAAAATAAGAGATTAGCTCTTAACTAGCTTCTTCCCAGGACCCAATAAAGAGGTTGGATGTGCGAGAGAAAGGAACCCATCCTCTGATGCCCTCGGAGTCTGTGGCAAAGTGCACCAAGGTTGTGAGCTGGAAGGCAGCACGTCCCATGCTGGTAACTCTCGGGCTTCACACTTGGAGAGTGGATATTTTTTTGGTTAGCATGTGACGCACTGCATTTATTTGCAGGTGGGATTATCAGCCCTCCACTGGGGTCGGTGTGGTCCTCATCTTCTCTGGTGCCTTGAGGCAGGGGTGTCAACCTTATGTGTACAGCTCGATGTGGCCACTAGCCAGTGGAATGGCCTGTGGTGGTGGAGTGGATGCTAGAGTCGCAGGAAGAATGCTCTCTGTGAGGAGCAGCCAGCACTGATGGACCACTTAGGGGATCAGATTTACAAGCCCACTGGAAGATGACCTGCCCCATCGGGCTTGATTGTTCTTTCAACACGAGGACTCATGGGTAAGGTACTAGACAGTGTCACTGAATAGGCCTGCCTGGAATATAGGCTCGACAAAAAAGTGAGTTTTGTCGGCATGGTGCATATATACCAAAGTAAGCCAAGGGTAGTGTCCCTAGGACACTGTGTGGGCATCGTCAGGGCACAGGCAGCTGATTTGGTGGTCATGAGAGCATAGTTGGCCACCAGGCCATCACCCGTACTGTATACTAGAAGATTGATCTATTTGTATTCAGCTCAGCAGAAGATTCTTCTTCAGTAGCTTGAGGCTTCTGAAGCTAAAAGTCTGGCTTGCCCCCCCTCAGGTGCTGGCTATATATTCAGCTGCCCCTGTGAGAAGCTGCACTTTGTCAATTCATTGACATTCATTGGCCCTTTTTTTTAATCTGCTGTCACACTGGACTTTTCTTCCCATAGACTTCCCTTCATACCCACGCAAATGCGTCAAACCGGAAATGCAAGGTCATGCAAGTTTTGCAGGTCCCTGCGGTGCAAAGTTCAAGCTTGGTGAACTCGCATCACTTAACTGTGTGAGACAAATCAAGGATCAAAACATTACCTTTTTGGAGAGAAATTTAAAACATGGATCACTCGCTTTTTTTTTATGTCTGATCATCTTGTTTAATCCTACCCCTTTTCACAGCACCGTATGACAGAATTTCGCAAGCTGAAACTCTAATGTGACCGCAGCTTTACTCTTCAGAGTGATTGGTCATCTGGCGATTCCCAATGTGTCATTGACACAACAATGAAGTTCCTGATCTGAGAGAGAACCTGATTTTAATTTACTAATGTTAACTAACTGCTGTAATACATGCATTGTTGATTGTTTGATCATGTTATTAAATACAATTTGACCAGTATTTTATAGTGTTAGCATTTTTATTTTGTACAGAGACATTTTCAACGAGTATCAAGAAAACAAAAATCCCTATAATTAAGAAGAACAATTACTTTAGCAAGTTATCTACCATAAAAAAAAACGTGCTTTAGTGTTTCATAACCTTTTAAGGGTCATGTGTGATGATGGAGACTGTTTTTTCATTTATATCACGAAAGCAAAAATCACACAGATAACCACACAAGGTCATCTGAGGATGATCTGTTAAAACAGGGCCATGGAAATAGTTTTTAGTAAGTGTTTGCTGTTCAGGACCATCAGCAGACCATAAAGATTAGAGCTGCTCACATGAATAAGCATTTTGCTTGTCTAAAAACAGCCCGCTTTTTTCCTGTAGTGGCACAATAATAGTCAGCTATTTCATCTATTCACATGGTATCACTAGCTTCAAAGCATACGTCTTAGACCAAAATAACAGCTTTCTCTGCTTCTCTGTTAATTATAGAAACTCTGCACCCTCAGCATCTTCACACATACCGATGCCGGCAGATCACTAGAATTCTTTTCCACGGTGAGATTTACAATATTTATTTTTTTGTCAACCATAATAAATTGTATCTTCTTCAGTGTCCTCAGGTTTCCACTACAACATGATCACGGTACACTTAATGCACAATATCATTTCATTAATAATTTACTTTGAAACATAAAAGCAGGCTCGCTCAAGGATATAAGCAACCATCTCTCCAACGTATGGAGATAATGCATATTGCAACAGACACATACTAAAACCCTCCCTGGCTTGCCTTTAGTAAAACACATTGATGTGTGTGAACCACTAGTTATTGCTTTGTGTACATGGCCCAGAGAAGCAAATATAAACAGCTAGCATTGCCGTCAAATGTTCTACTTGACATGATTTGGCAAATCAGAGTCTTGGCTGGACCAGATGCAAAGCAAACTTGGGAACTCTCTCTGCGCTCACTGGCTGTAAATAAATAAAAAACACATCAAGGGTGTTAGGTATTGCCGCAAACTCATCAGAGACATTTTTACAGTATTCAAACATATCGGATCTCACACATGGGCGAGCAGCTGAAAAAGGCAGGAAGAGTTGTCGTTTCTTTCCCTGACACCAGGCTTCCATCACATCTGGCAACATGGAATAATTGGTTGTTTGCATTGTTTGTTAAGGGTCACTGGCAGACTGGAGTGATGAGTTACACCTGTGGCTCATGCCACGCTTTCCATTAGCATGCGGTTTGTATCCAAATAGTATCAATAGAAGCTGTTTTGCATATATGATTAACTGTGCAAAGTATGGATCATAGAATACAGCTATTATGACATCAGAGGTTGAGCAAACTGAAACTGTGAGCCTTTTTGACTGCTAATTTTGGTCATTTGCATTCCATTTAAACACTGGCAAAGTATTTAAGGTGTTACAAAACACACATTCAGAATGCTAATGAAAGCTGTATTTACCTGATGCCATTATATAGGACATTGCATTTATTTTCAGCTTTAATATGTAGTGCTATAAGCTGTCTTTGTCATGGGTGTAAGGTGAGGAAAGAAGCGAGGACACAAATGCAGGGACAAAAACCTTTATTATGAAATAAAACAAAAAAGACAAAAAAAAAACACCCTGAGGAGGGAAACATTGCACAAACTGGCACAGAACAGCAGACAAGAGAAGACTATAAAAAGAAATAATTAACAAACAGGTGAACATAATGAACTAATAGTGGGTTAACAAGGAGGGTGGGACTATACAATAGACGAGAGAGAGCACATGACACAAAGAAACAACACAAGCCATGTGCTCACGAAAAAATGGGACTAGACCATGCAGCCAATGAGAGAACTCATTAACTGTTTGAACTCATTAACATGAACCACGTGCTAAACACAACACCAACAGAAGACAGAATGCAAGACACGAGTACATGACAAATAAAAACACTCACTGTGCACTTATACATCCAATATACATATTCCATTTCATCGTCAACCGAAACCACTAGACGGAGTCGCAGAGAATGAAACAGCACGCTGCAGACAGAACAAACACATAGACCAGGATGAGAGCGCGCATCCTGAGCATGCCTGGACCCCATTCGCCGGCATCATGTGAGGGTGCTCGTACAAAGACAAATACAATGACAGAAAATCAGTGCTTCACCCAAGAATACTCGAGCCGAGTAACATACTGGACAAGACAAGACCAGTGTCTAGACTAAAAAACAAGAATTAAGACAGAAGTGGCAGAATCCTGACAGTCTTATAACATAGTCTACTAAAATTCTTGATTCTGATTGCTGGAAGGTGTGCAATAAAACTGTTTAATGCACAGGTAGTTGCAGACAAGTTTGACCATAGTTTGAAATAAGTGGACTTCCCTTAAATATTAGTAGTAATGGTAGCAACTGCTATTAGAACATAACCTAAACATTACCTGCTCTCCACTGTCGAGCCTATTTATGAACGCAGCTGACACGGACTGAAGAGAGATTTAAACTTTGTCATTGATAGTCTTAGATTAACCATATTAACTTAGTAATTCTGCTTCAAAATGATGTTTATCAAAACATCATTGTGCAATTGATGCATTGCAAATATGATAAAAAAACTTTTGCAAAGAGGTAGCTAGCACATGTTGCTATGAGCTATTTATATGCACACACAGGCCCCTAGTCAGCACGGTGAAAGGGGTCATTATTTTTTTCTCAAAAAGTGGACTTTTTTGCAGTTATTTACCTCATTTTTTATTTAATTATGATATTTATATATTCCATTTAGTGACATTTTAAGCATTATTTTTAGCTGGATTAGCTTGTCACAAGGTCAATTTGGTGTACCAAAAATATTTTCTAAAGATTTATAATAAAGAAATCATAAATATACATATTTTTAAAATACAATAAAATTACATTAAAAAAATGCCTGTTGTCATTTGATAGACAAATAGCAAACTGGCCAACACATTCAGCTTTCCTTAGTCAGAATTTGGCCATTTTAATAAATAGAAATAATAAAACATAGCAATAATAATGTTGAGCTTCGGGACAACCACACCCTAATTAACTTTAATATGGGCTGCTTTTGGTGCTTAGGACCTTTTCATTGGACATTTTTTTCTTCTTTCATGAATAGGGTCCAAGATTTAGAATAAAAGTTAGGCTACTTGTAATATGTTTTTTCTATTTAACAGCAGTAGGTCAATAGCGAAAGTTGACTTCACTTACGTCATATTCTGCGTGGTCTTAAAACCTTTGATGGGTTATTTGCACAATGTATGATGACATAGCAATCAAAATAGGACAAATGAGAAAATAGTGACAAACGTTCTGGACCAATGGCAAATTCTAAACCTTTGTCGAGCCCACTACAGGCTTGACATACACAACCTCATTTTCATGCATGCTTTCTCTCTTTTGCTCTCTGCCTGTGATTCAGAACAGGGACAAGGAGATCTAACATGTTATAACTGGTGATCATTCAGCCAAATATTGTCTGGCAAAAAGCAGACCTAATTAATCTTGTCTATAATTTGGCAAAATGACTATTGAATAGACAGGAGATTCAACATCTTGTTGTGTGTTAAAGGAATTTTGCTCTGGGTGGTTCTTTTGCCTTCCTTAAATGCACAGAAAGCCATTGATTATTCTTTACCAAAGTGATTAAGTCCTCATTTTTCAACATAGGATAATTTTTAAATGTACACCTATACACTTCCAAAGATTGTGAATTCGCAAAAAAAAAAAAAAGTCCTGGGACGTATTTGCCGCTCTCCAGAAATGTATATAGGGGTACATATTCAGAATGAACCTGGGTTGTCATTTTTTATCGTTTCATTTAAATAATTTAATGATTTTCACACCCCAATACCTATTGCTATTCACAAAATAGCACAGCACCCCGTCAAATGAATCATGATAAAACCTTGAAGATCTTGTATAGTCTGAACCTGTCATAAAATATATTGAGGGACAATTGAAAAGTTATTTTTATTTTTTTTGGGCATTTTGACAGATAATAAGAGGTATTTGATATAGTGTGTTCCAATTTTGACCAGGAGAGAAATGTGAGAGAGGATTTGGAGAATGTGCAGTTCAGTGTAAAAATTCATAAGATTTTGATCAAAACATTAAGTGACCAGATCACATAACCTCAGTGTCTGTTGTCATTCTTACCTCCACATATGAGAAACCAAGAACCTTCAACACAGCATTTGATAAGAAGAAAAGCCACAGAAGTTATGAACTAAGGCACATTGGAAATACTGTGCGTGCCTCTGCCTACATTTCTGCAAAGCTCCAAAAACATTCCTATACATGAAATTGACTACAGTTTCCGGCAGAAATAAATATTCATGGCAGTAAAACATCAAACTTTTTATGCATTTCGACAAAATTATTATGGAGAAAATTATCAATTAATGAAGACTTTTGGGATTCCATGTTATCATCTCAACACGCTTTTACCACAGTGCCAAATTTAAATGCAAAATTTCAATTAGTTCAAAACTAATTCATGTTGACATATTCATGGCATTTTAAGGTCCATATGTGTAGCTTTTCTGACACTGTAAATTTCTTTGATAGCTCATCTGGTACAACGCAAGACCCATCTGGATTTTAATATCATCATTCAAGACACATTCAGTGACCGGTGTTCTGAAATAAACCTCACAGCACACACACAATGTAAGGCATTAATTTTACTCATAGCATGTTTTGAAAATAAAACTAGGAAAGAACAACAACAACAAAACAGCTTCTACATTTCCCCATCATGGTTTAAAGTTGCTCCAGCTCAATGTAATAAAGTGTTGCCATTCTATGTTGGCAAAGAAGGTAATAAAGTAAAATTGGTAAAGAAGCAGTGGATTATAATTTTGCTGGACGTCGCACAATAACATTATTATCATGTAGTTATTATTATTATTATTATTATTGCTATTATTATTATTATTATTATTATTATTATTATTATTATTACAAAATATTGTAAAAATCTGTTTCTTTTTACACAAATTATATGTACAGAGACATATTATCAATGAATAAATGATTGTTCTTACAGTAATTTTCACAAATCTAAATAAATATACCACAAAATAACTTAATGTCTATGATTTGTAATCAAATGCTTTCCTCACTTATATATCTCCATATGGACAACTTTTCTGGCATGGTCAGCTTGCATGGTAGGTCAACATGTACAATGTTGTACTTGTGTTGCTCAGGTTTAAGTCTGGTGAAGCATTGCTCCACAAAAAAAACATGCAAAATCAAGGTGAAATTATGTGGTTACAATGCAATTTTGTCCTACATCTGACTTTGAAAATTACTACTGGGTGAGTTTAGTTCAGTGATTTGCTTAGGAGGTGCAAGAAGCCCTGCCTTTTTGTGGATGTGTACAAAAAGGGTGTGTATCTAAGAATGCTTTCACACTTGGGTTGATTTCCCAAGTTCCATTGTCCCCGCTTGTTACCTTCTCGGCAGTTTTTTTTTTCTTCTGAACCCTGGTACACTTGCCTCATCAAGTTGCTGTTGTACAGCTGTTGCCAGATGACAACCACGAAAGCCAAGTTGACAAAATAGAAAGACATATGCACACCGTGGTCATTCTGCTTATATTAAATATTTTGGTTTTGGTGTCATACAGACTGCCACTTGTGTCTATCTGCTGCAAAAGTATTAAAAACATTCAGAAAAGTGTTGAGTAAGTTGCTTTTTTAAAAAGTAATAGATTACAAATTACTGACTATACTGGAAAATTACTTTTCTAGTAATTTAGTACAATATATTTTAATTACTTTTAATAATTACTAATTACTTTACTTTGAAGTTACTTTAAAAAAATGTAAAACATACCTGTAAAAATACAAATTAAACTGCAGCTCTTTGAGTAATTTCATATTCACTGAAAACATTGCAATGGGTTGATCACAGCAGCTTCACATTTTCAGAAGACTTAAAGAGTTCGCCCAAAACTTAAAATTCTCTCATCATTCACTTGTTTTAAACCTGTTTGTCTATTTTTTTTAACACAAAAGAAGACGTTTAGAAGAAAACTGGATACCTGTAACCCTTGACATCCATAGTATGCAAAAGCACTGCAGTGTTTGGGTGCTCTGTGTTTGTCTGAGGTTTTTCTGTATATTTCATACAAAGCATGAAGCTGATCGGTCACTACATGTCGCATGACTTGCGGTGTTCAATTGCTGCACCTGGAAAATGCAAGCACGAGCAACATGCACTTCGAATATATGTGCGCAAGCCGTGTGCCTCCATTTGAAATAATGAACTTGAGTGCACAAAAGACGCAATATGTGAACAGCCCCATAAGCAGCTACACATTCAGAAGATATCTTTACTACCGATCCTATACAAAAACTAAATTTAGCCTGTTTAGGCTGAGTTGGACTGCCAAGTTTTTGGATGCCGGTGTCCTCCTTGGTGATGAGTATTGTCGTAAAATGCTTTCTATTCAAGTGCTTGCACAAGTTGCTGGTCGAGTTAAAGGCATTTGAAAGTTCTTTAGAGATTGGACATAGATTGCATTTCCTAGTTCAATGAAATCAAAGTAATGTCTGTATTTCCACTTGAAGAAGCAAGCACTTTTGTCAGCAACCATTTAATTTCACGTTCAGCAATTTAAAAGAGCATGCTTATTAACTGATGCAGAGGAAAACGTGATTTAAAAGAGGCATTTTCTTTGTAATGCAAGTAACACAATTAAATTGACTCTAGTAACTGTTATCAAATTACACAAATTTAAAATGTAATTCGTTATATTACTGCGTTTCCCAAAAATGTAATTAGAATACAATAACGCGTCACTGTGGAACACGTTATACCCAACTCTGCTTTAGAACATAACGCGGCATCCTTAGAAGTCATTTTTGGAGGAGACAAGGAAACATTATCATTGAGTTTGCACTGACTCACTAAGGTAGGTGATACACACAGATACGCACACACACATACCAATGAACGTTACGAAAACTAAAATTTGTTGTACAGTTGGTGGTCCACTTCCCCTATTTGGTATGATTGCATTCATATCAGAAGTGAACTGGACCAGAGTTTGCACGAAATGTACCCCAGACCACCTCTTTCAGGTGGAAAGAGGTTCATGTACCATCTTTTAGTTACGTTTTATAGGTGCGCATCCAAGTTCAGTAGACATCATTCACACTAGCTAAACATACCGAACTCTGGCGTCAAACTAACTCAGGTGTGGACCAAAACTGCAAGAGTTAAAGCACCCTTAAAAAAAAAAAAAAAAAAAAAAAAAGCGCCATCTAGTGGATTTGTCATCTGTAACGTACAACAAAACAAACCTGGAACAATGTATTTTATATTTTACAAAAATATAAGCTGAGGCACATATTTGAAATACTACACTTGTTCAGCAAACCAGAATGAAACCTCAACAGCATGAGCGCTCTACAGCTGTCAACATTTAAAGTGGATCAAAGCATTTCATCACAGTTGTCCTAAAACTATTAAACTAAACCCATTTTTATCAAAAGGACAATTTAGAAAAAACATTTTTTCATCCACATCAAATGTTGACTACAAACAGATTGAATTATTTTATTTCCCAACATAGTATCTTTCCAACCTAATCACACAATACTATAATTACACAAAACAAGACCTTATAAATGTATGAGACCAGTCCATGTATACATAACACACTCTTGACATTACAGAGACCGGCTCTTGTTTTGCTTCTTCAACTTAATACAGTAGGAAATTTTAGATGCTCCCCAGCCAGAGATGAAGTCTCAGCGCGTGTCAAAAGTCCATCAATTCTCAAGAGGTCAGCGTGAAGAGAATGCACCCCGAGATTTATCCTCCCTAATCCACCCCAACATTTCTCACCTGTCATCCGTAACCTGACTCAATACCGGTGAGTGATTGGCTCAGACAAGGTCAGTTCTTTTAGATACTGCATCATGGCTCTCTTCAGCAGAGCACAGCACGCTGATTTCACAGGACGCTTCAATCAACTAACAAAAAGGCAGAGATTATCAAACAACAGGCCCTGCTGGCTCTTCTTCTCGGATTGCACTTTCTGGCTTCACACATAAATTCTAACAGCATCTTGGAATTTTGGAATAAAAACAGTAACCTGCGTGGAGCAGTTTTGTTGTATTATTATCTGCATGCATTGCACCAGTTTTCAACCATTTTTATTCTATAATGTTCAGTGAATTACATTTACTTTGTTACATTTGCTTGAGCAAAATTTTTGGGTAACGTGTACTTTTCGAGTACATTTAACGATGTGTACTTTTATGCCCAATCCCAATTCTATTTTTGTACCCCTGCCCCTTAAGGGAAAGGGCTTCAAAATTTACCCCTAAGAATTGGGACAACACTACAGCACCTGCACACGTCATCGCGATCTCTTGCTTCATATGAGATCAGACTGTCGCGACTGCTGTAGTTATTCAAGTTGTGTTATTTTTTGGTGTTTATCTTCAGGAAATCACTAAAGGCATATATTATGTTGTCATAATGATCTAATGTGGCAATAATATCGAAACTGTACTGTGTATTTACACAGTGGCCGTATTCATCTATGTAAACAGTCAAAAACAACATTAACATTACAGCAGACACTGTAAAAGGCTCATTCTCAGCCACTAGACTTTTCTGAAAGGGTATTCGAGTGTCATCGAGTGTCAGAATGTTGTGGGACTGCTGTACAGGAGTTATGATTATGGATTATAGATTGCAAAATTTAGCGTTTTTTTTGCGTTTTTTTTTTGAAGCATGGTAAAACATGAACGCGGTTATGAATATATTAAAACGTGTTTGTTTGTCGTAAAGGTTCGTAATAATGACAAAAAATACTAATTTGTGGATCTCCTTACTTCCGGGTTCAGCAATACTGCCATTGTGGCAGGTGTATTCTGGGAAACTTCTTACCCCTTCGTTTCAAGTGTGCTCTTGAAAAATCTTCGTTCGAAGGGGTGTATACCCCTCGCCCTTAGCCCTACTCCTTTAAGCTAAAGAGAATTGGGACACCACTAGCCCTTGACGTGAACGCGCAAAACGAGGGGTAGGGGAAAGGGGAAGGGCTAAGGGGTAGAATTGGGATTGGACCTTACTCTTACTCAAACAAATTATTAGAGAAAAATCATTACTCTTACTTCGCTACATTTGGCAGCATTCCTCGGTTACTGTCAAATGATAATAAATATGATTCATATGACTTGTTTAAAAAATATCTTGATGCGTCGCATTTGAGAGGTTGTGTCGCGAGAGTATACTATAGACACGTCTCCCACTTTCGGTTAGTAACAAAATACTTATTACTATTAAAATGACTTCAACTGTAATAAAATACAGTAAATGGGAAATTTACTACTTAATATAAATAATTCTCGTTAACTTCCGGTTAACTAGCAACAATCTTTATACTGCGGTCACGCCATGGCCATCTGCGGTTCTGAGAGGGCGTCACGCTGTCTGTGCAGTGAGTTTATCGGACCAGATCACCTATGGACTCAAGTTCAGTCTATGTTTTCACACCAAGATGTCAGCAAGAATAACATTAATTTGATAATTCGATGCACACTGTACATTGAACTGACATCGCAACATGTACATGAATGACAGCTTTAACCTGAAAAAACACATAGTGGTAAGGGTAAAAATAATATAGAATTATAAGCCCCCCTGTATATTTTTACAATCAAAAACTGTTGCTTAACGGGGATAATAAAATTGACCTTAAAATGGTTTTAAAAACATTAAAAACTGCTTTTATTTTAGTCAACATAAAATAAGTAAGATTTTCACCAGAAGAAAAAAAACAATACTGTGAAAATTTCCTTGCTCTGTTAAACGTCATTTGTGAAATATTTGAAAAAGAAATTGACAAGAGGGTGACTCATTTTGACTTCAACATATTATATACATAGTATATACATATTAAATATTTCCCAAATTATGTTTAACAGAGCAAGGTCATTTTAATAGTATGCCATATTTTTTCTTTCTGAATAAAATAAAAGCTGTTTTTAATAAGGTCAAAATTATCAGCCCGTTTAAGCTTTTTTTTCTGATTCTCTACAGAACAAACCATCATTTTACAATAACTTAATTAATTAATAAGACTACTTACCCTAACCTGCAGTTAACCTAATTAACCTAGTTAAGCCTTTAAATGTGACTTTAAACTATTTAGAAATGTCTTGAAAAATATCTAGTAAAATATTATGTTCTGTCATCATGGTAAAGATAAAATAAATCAGTTATTAGATATAAGTTATTAAAGCTATCTTGTTTAGAAATGTGTTGAAAAATCTTTTCTCCAATAAACAGAAATTGGGGAAATAAATAAACAGGGGGCCTAATAATTCAGGGGGCTAATAATTCTGACTTCAACTGTATACAAAATGAAAATTAAGTACCTATTAGTACCTATTTACTTAAGTACATTTTTCATACATTTTCAAATTTTTAAGATTGTTACTTGTGCTTTTACTTGAGTAAAAATGTTGGATACTCTACCCACGCCTGTTCAGTGATGATCATTTTTTATTGTCAGCAAGAGTTTACATAAAAACATAAATAATAATCATCATAATTTAAAAGTAAAATTATTCAAATAATTAGCTGGCAGTTTTACATAATAAAATAATAGATGGACACTGCTCTGATGTACTCTGGAAACAACTTCTAATGCAGTTGTTGGCAACCCATTTATCAACTGACTCATAGATATTTCTCCCTAACTCTTAGAAATAAGTGTAAAATACAGTTAGTACCTAAAATAAACCATGATTAATTTAGGCTTTAATTTATTATTATTTTTTTTCACCCAGCTGTTATTTTATTTTCATTTCGATTAACTGTTGCAAATGTTAATATATACAAATCTCCAAAATGCAGACATGTTGCACCCTGCAAGGCGAACTTTTACAAGTATGAAAAATAAAACAGCTCATAACTTAAAATTTTCAAAAATGGGAAGAAACATTTGTAACATGAAAGATAAGTGTGCAAAACATGGGACTAAACTGCAGTTACAGTTGCTGAATAATGCTATAATTATTATGTTTATTGTTGTTGTTGTTGCTATTATCACCTGCCGGTGACCTACTTACACCTGCATTTCTCCACCGTGGACATCCAGCATTCTCCAGCCTCCGGCACCTAGACTGCAGCTCTGCATAGGATGTTTGGCCAGAGGAGAAATGATCGTGCTTAACTGACCCTGGTTTCTCTTAAGGGTTTTTTTTCCTTCACTTTCATCAATTGGTGAAGTTTGTTCCTCGCCACTGGCTTGCTTGGTTGGGGGCTTGTAAAGCTGCGCATTGATGGATTTGGTCTTCAGTGTTTGGACTTTCAGCAGTGAAAATTAAACCACACAACTGAACTTCAACTGAAAACTAGACTGACACTGTTTTAATTGACTAAAACTTTTCTCTTAAGCTGCTTTGACACTGTCACATCCCCGGCTCGTTCCTGCTCACCCAATCAGCGATCATCATCAGAAACCACCTCCATCCAATAATGTGAACTTTCACAATTCTTCTAATTACTTGCACCTGTTCCCCATCATCAAGAACACTATATAAGCTCACCTTATCCTCTCATTCTTCAGCTGATATTGAAGTCAGATGATTGTCTTCATCTTTGTGTCTTCGTCTTCTCCTCTTCTTCCATGGAAGGTCCTTATGAGTCTTCGAGTTCTTCATGTTGATCAAGGGAAGTGATATTACTTCTCTGATATTCACTAGAACATCTGCTATTCACTCCCATGAACTGTGTGCTTGCATTCTTACCAACAGATGATCATTTACATGCTTTCTGATCCTTCTCACCGTGTACAAGGAATGCTTACACATGTTGTACTTGCCAGGAGATCTGCTAGATGACGTCTGTATACTCGCCTGCTGTACCTCTTACAAGCGAACTATTGAGCTTGATAACATCTGTCTACAACCTTCTAGATGAACTGTGCTTGAATACTCACTTGCTGTGTCTCCGAGCAAACCACCAGTGAGCTTAACTACATCTACTGTTGACACTCTGTGTTGTGAACGAAGATCACACGAGCACATACATTAGCCCTCTGAACTCCCTCTGTGATTTAGTGACTGTTGAATAAATACTGTAAAAAGAACCATCTCTGTCTTGTCTACCAGCGTGACCAACACAAAGCACATAGTAAAAGCGCTATAGCAATAAAGATGAATTGAATAGTAGTTATTAATAATAGTTGTTTATTATTATAATTGGCAGTAGTAGAATATGAGTTCTTTATAATGTTGTAATGTAGTACCGGCATAAGTATCATTTTACTGTTATCACTGTCACTTCCTCCTTTTTAGCTTACAGTTGCACTTCATATGGTCTGATTACTGTTAATGTCACAGTGTATTGTCACCCATGCAAGTGTCATCCAGGTACAGCATAACAGAATTTTCTTGGTTGCATCAATTTAACACCTTAAAGTACTGTAGAATACATTAAACTACAGCATTTTCCATAGTTCAAAATGTTAAATTAAAGGTCTCTATGCAATCCTTGCTTTATTTTGAGTTTGCTGTGTCTTTTTTTTTTTTTTTTTTTTTTTTTTAAATGCAAAGCTGAGGTCTGAGATCTCGGGCTTAAAAATAATGGTGGCCCCTGTAATGGTGTACATACCTGACCAAGCACTGGTGATTCTGGTAGTAACTACATGGGTCTAGGTTACATTTAGGAATAGTTCTGTAGTGCCATATTCATTGGATTTACTTATTTGATTTTTTAAGGGATATAGTTAACATGGGCTAAATTTAATATTCAACTTGTATAAATCGTCTGCAAAAATTTTGCAATGAACCATTTTTTTCAGTGTTACAACTTTTTCAGTGTTAAGTTTTGTACATATTAAGTACATGCAAAACAGTCAAAGTGCAAAGAAGTGTCAAAGTGCAACAGAAATATGAGTCATTGTGGTTAAAAACATACAGTCTTCAATATAGTATGTGTGCATATTTATATATATGTGTGTGTGTGTGTATAGTATTGCATAATATTTACATTTAACCATTTTGCATACTTGATTTACATATTTTTTTCAAAACGATTGCATTAACCCAAAGCAACAAAATAACATGTACAGTGAATGACTTTGTTCTGTCATGCTTGCAGTTTGTGTATTTTTTTGAGCAGACACACACTCCTATAAATTATCTAAAACTCCAAATTCTAAAACTAATATTATTATTATTATTATTATTATGATTATTATTATTATTATTATTATTATTATTTGCAAATAGAGATTTTGCATACTATTATGAATGCTGGACAACTAATTAGGATTTTTTCTTTAACTATTTCATTGTTAAAATTTGAAACTTGACAAAAACAATGTTAAAAAATACAAATATAATAATTTCATTTTATTTAGTTTTTATACATTCATTTTGAGATTTTATTTTAAGATGGATGGGCAAACAGTCATGGTAGGTTCTCCTGATTACAAATAACTTTCCATTAAAAAAAGCAAATCAAAGACTCTCTCTCTCTATATATAGAGTATATACAGTGTAGTATCAGAATTATTAGCCCCCCTGAATTATTAGCCCCACCCCCTGTTCATTTTTTGCCCAACTTTTGTTTAATGGAGAGAAGATCTTTTCAACACATTTCTAAACATAATAGTTTTAATAACTAATTTCTAAAACTGATTTATTTTATCTTTGCCATGATGAAAGTAAATAATATTCCACTAGATATTTCAAGACACTTCTATACAGCTTAAAGTGGCATTTAAAGGCTTAACTAAGTTAATTATTAGTTATTTTATAACCATGGTCTGTTCTGTAGATTATCAAAAAAATATATAGCTTAAAGGTGCTAATAATTTTGACCTTAAAATGGATTAAAAAAATGATAATAAAAATTGCTTTTAATCTAGCCAAAATAAAACAAATAAGATTTTCTTCAGAAGAAAAACATTATCAGACATATCATGAACATTTCCTTGCTCTGTTAAACAATAGTTTGGAAATATAAAAAAAATAATAATAATAAAGGGGGGATAAAAATTCTGACTTTAACTGTATATATATATATATATACATATATATATATATATATATATATATATATATATATATGATGTTCTTTCTGGTTGGTTAGCTGTGGAGTAAACTGTTATTGTACCTACTTTAATTCAAACATATTCAATATCTCATTAAAAACTTCACAAATATTCCAGGGACATTTCTGTCAAACAAAAACAAAACAATCAAATGTGCAGAAGAATCTAGAATGTATGTACTGTAAGTGAAAATAGAAGGTCTTGGCCACTTGTTAATGTGCTTCAATGGCATCCTTTAGCTAGCTATTTTTTCCTTTTTTCCAAGGTGGAGGTGAAAAAAGAATAGTTTCGACACTTATGTCAGGGCATTGGCACATGCAGAAGAAGTGTACTAGTTGCTAGGAGACAGGGAAGGTGGCCGTGGTGAGATCTGAAGTATGATAAAAAGAGATGAATGCCAGAACAAAGCCCCACAACAGACAAACCGGAGCTAGCAGGAGCATTTGACTGTACTGCGCTGTACTGTACCACTCTGCTAACATTGATTTCTCCATCAGATGCTGCGGTTTGCCTGGATGTCTGAACAATGGACATCTGATGTATTTTCACGCTGCACAACACAGGATATGAAAACAGGTGAAAAACAAACTGGGCTTGTTTTCATGTGGACCTGTACCTGCCTTTGCCTAAACTACTAAACACTTTCAATAATGAATAATTCTATTCTAAAACCCCTGCTGCCTACATGGGCAGTGGACTTCTTTTAACCAGCATGAAAGCTCAAAAATGAACAGTTTGAAACACTCTGTGCAAGTTTGCATGCTTTTAATTTAATTTAATTTAATTTAATTTAATTTAATTTAATTTAATTTAATTTAATTTAATTTAATTTAATTTAATTTAATTTAA
>CAIGQZ010033176.1:450598-462876 GCA_903798205.1 Danio tinwini
AATTTAATTTAATTTAATTTAATTTAATTTAATTTAATTTAATTTAAAAAGCAACACGGTGGCAGAGTGGGTAGCACAATCGCCTCACAGCAAGAAGTTCGCTGGTTCAAGTCAGCTGGGTCAGTTGGCATTTCTGTGTGGAGTTTGCATGTTCACGTGGGTTTCCTCCAGGTGCTCTGGTTTCCCACACAATTTCAAAGACACGTGGTATAGTTCAATTGTAAGCTAAATTGGCCTTAGTGTATGTGCGTGAAATCAAGAGAGTATGGATGTTTCCCAGTACTGAGCTGCTTAAAATATATGTTGGATAATGCGACCCCTGATTAATAAAGGGACTAAGCCGAAAAGAAAATTAATAATTTAATTTTATTTAATTTTATTTTAATTAATTTAATTTATCATTTTTACCTTAATTAATTTTGTAAACAATAGTATGTGATAATTAAAGGTAAGATTAATGCAAACAAATTATTTAATATTGCATATTCTAGACACAAAAATAATTTAAATCAATTTCATTTGATAATTTTCCTTCGGCTTACTCTCTATTTTTGAGGTTGCCACAGTGGAATGAACCACCAAATTCAAATAATGAAGTATAATAATATGTAAATATTATTAATAAAGTATTATTAATAAATTTAATTAATAAATTAAGTGATTAATAGTAATATGTATATAATATGAATTGTAATTTTTAAATAATTTTAATTACTTAATTTGTTCATTAATTTGAATAAAAAAACATGTCATAAAAGTATATATGATACAATTTTAGCTATTTTAGCACTTTTAACATCAGGTTATTTAAAGGTGGCATTTTTAAATAAAATAATTAAAATTAGAGTTAAATAATGCAATTTTCATTACAGAAATATCCTCACTATTTTTTTTTCTAACGCAGTGCATTCTGGGTTGGCTTTATCCTTGAAAGGATGTATGCTATAATTGGCAGCGTAATTAATTTGCGTTCGGAGCATCCTTCGCGTCTGGAGTGATGCTCAATAACATATCTCATATCTCTGTAGAAAGCTCAGGTTTTGAAACCTGATTATATCAGTCACCAATGTCACCATGTCCTCTGCTGTTAAAAAAAGAATCATATCACTAATGGTTGATCATCATTATGCTTAGATGAAGGTCAGTTTATTGACAAAATTATAAGATCTTCCCGTCCCCCTTTTTCTGTTACTGTGGGCATCAAAACATATTCTTCCCTTATTTTCCTCCCTCGCTTTGTTTCTCCTCTCATTCATGTGTTTTCTAAAACCTGGATGGAAGTAATCTCTCGCCTAATTTGTTGCTTGGAAATCTGACAAGAAGGCTAATGCCATATGGCATCATTTAGAAATGTGCATTGTATAAAGTCAAATCATCGCTCATTAGTGTCAGGGAGATATCTGCAGAAAATTCACAGTGTTATTTATAGAGTCAAAGAGAAATAAATAATAGACTCCAAAGGGCTTCATGTAGGAACATCTAAGTCTGTACCAGACTTTTATAGCAAGCAGTATTTTTCTCTTCCATCCGTGCTAATAACTTGACATGCAAATCTGTTTCTTTACAGACTTTGTTATGATCAAGTAATCTGTGAGGAATTTTGTATAACAAACTACAAACTATTACACATACCACTGCGACCTGCCATGTGGTACCGTCACTTTAATTCCCAATGCACTGCTAGTTGTGTTGCCAGCGTGATCTTTTCAGAGCTGTTATTTGTAGTCGAAGAGTCTGACATGAACAAACAATGCAAATCAGAAAATTGATTTTCTTTTCTCTTGAATAATTGTGTTTCATTAAATCAGAACATTTTGTTGTCAGGAAGTCAAAACCTTAATTGAGCAGCCTTAAATTTTCACAGCTATTACGTCTCATTGTTTTTGGCAGACATGTAAATCAGATTTGTTTGTTTTTTTTGCTTAGAGACTTCTGTTTTAGGGATCAATGAAAATCCTTGATCATTCATATACCTTTACGTTCCACAAAATATTGTTTATGGAGTAAAAAGGTTCTTCACAGAGATGTTCATCCAAAAACATGTTATTCTGCCATCATTTTTATTTATTTATTTTTTCTTTTTTGTTCTGTTGAACACAAACTATATATTGACAGGGTTTCTGCAGGTTTCACTAAATCAAATCTAGGCAAGACATCTTTAAAACATTTTTAAGACCATTATGAATGAAATTTTTGATTTATACAGGGATAAATACTATAATTGTTTTCGAATATCCCAGATAGAACCGGTTTTCACTTGTCCTATCATTTTTATTTATTTATTACATTTAATAATACAATAATAATAATACTAATAATACTAATAATAATAATAATAATAATAATAATAATAATAATAATAATAATAATTTACATTTTTAATAAAAAAAAAAAAAATATTTATTTTGTAATATATCCATTCTCAAACCCAACAAAACATAGCTGTCAATTAAGTCTACAATAATAATAAAATTAAGAAAAAAAGAAAAAGAAAATTAAGACCTATTAAAAAAAGATTTAAGATCTACAACACAACATTTAAGTAGACTTAAGACTTTTTAAGACCTAAAATTTAGCTTTTGAGATTTAAGATAATTTAAGGCTTTTTAGGACCCCACTGATACTCTGATTAAGGCATGTTGGAAACCTTTGAATTATTAAAATGTTCTTCACAGCAAAAACAATAATGGTAATTTAAAAAAACTGATGACAAATAAATAAATAAAAAAGTTAAATATTTGGGAAAGTAAAATTTGCTCATCAAAGCTTTTTTGGAAGGTTTATTTCTTATAAAAAATATGCATGCATATATATTCTTCATCAAGAAACTACATTTTCTGTGGCTCTGTCCGAAAGCTCTAAAAGGCTGCCTTTGGAGGTGGCATTTCAAGGCAGGAAGGCATCAAGGTTACATTCAAATACAACTTTTGCTTCACTTTCTCTCAGGAGGTGCCTTTACATTAAATTTTGAAGGCAACATAAATGTGTCCTTCACTGCCTTCCTTATCCCTGATCTCAAAAAAAAAAAAACACAAAAAAAAAACAAAAAAAAAACAGCTTGGGTGTACATTTTAACCAACGTTGTTATGGCTTGTTCATGTTTTTCAGCCATTTCTAGTAAGAAGTAAGTACTTTAGTAAGCAAATGTTCCCTTAGTTATCAGTGTCTGACAAACCACCTACATGACACACTGTGCCCTCTGTATGCACAAGACACTTTTTTATCAACATCAAAATAAAATAAAATTGAATGAATGAATGAATGAATGAATGAATGAATGAATGAATGAATAAATAAATAAATATAGTGTGCTTCTCACAGTTGAGTGGGCTTGACAAACCACTTGTAGAAGACACCTTCTTTCTCTCAGTATTCTGTCTGTGTGTGTGTGTGTCATTTTATGAGGTGTCATTGTGTGCAAACGCTGCTTCCAGAGTCACTGCCTGATAGGACAGTGAGGCAACAAGTTAGCAGCCTAAGCTTTCAGTAGCAGCCAGCAGGAAGTAAAAAATATATACTTTATAGCAGGGCTCTGAACCGGTTCAAGGAACAGAAACGAAAAACGGAAACGAATGACATTTTGCAGGAACAGAAACGAAAAACGAAAACAAAATCAACTTTAATCGTTCTGAACAGAAACGGTTAAAGTCAACCGGTTATTAACGTTATTTTATTGTTTTCTTTATTATATGAATTTGGGAGACAAAAAGCATTAATTTAAAGCACGTGAACAAATGCGACGGGGACGCATACAACCTGAAATACCTGCGAAGCAGACGTCATAAGCAAGAGTCGTTTCTGATGCGACGAACTTGTCTTAAAGGTTACAGAGAACCTGCTCTTTCATGTACAAAGGTATGTTTCGGTTTAAGTTATTGTTACTAAAACTTGTATTTATACTAAATGAATTATTGATTGTCGATTGTTTTTAGATGGGTCTCCATAAAGAAAATCCTTTTGTTAATATTTCACTTATGACAAATCATCTGCTGAATCGATCTGTAATATTGAAGGATGAGTGGCAGATCATAAACATAAGCAATGACATGATATATTATCAAACCACCCAAGCATTTTCCATTTGGAGAATTACAGTAATTAATAGCTTAGTCCTTATAAACAATCCATTAATAATATACGAGATCTGTGCATAACAGCGTTTTATGTGTCCCCAATATGCGAAGTCAAGAGAGTGCACGACTCCATAAGGTAACGTAAACTGCACACACTTGATTATGTAATGTGTGAAATCGGGGACGCGTCTCACAGCGCAAAGCATAATTTATTAAATGCACATGCTTAATCGTTAAGGTCTATTGGTTTTAGGTTAGGCCTACCGACAATAAATTGATCGAGTAATCGTTAGCATCCCTAGTTCAATCAATCGTAAAAGTATAGTGTCAATGTTATTAAAATGCACACACAATCAATTAATCTATCCAATACAGGGATCTAGACTAATATTTTGCCTTGATGCGCTTTTTTTTCTTAGGTGCACCATGCATTGCATTGTATACAATTATATATTTTTATTAAAGATGAATAAGGCAAGAATATGACAATGATACTTTTTATATTTTTACACCAACAAAAATATATTGTGGTATACACTTGTTTAATAAAAATATTTGTAATTGTAACATTCAACATGCAATAAAGTGCCATAAAAAACCCTAAACTGCATAATATTTTGTATTTACAAATAAAATTAAGTTTTATATTCGGCCTATGCCTAAATCCAAAAAGCACTAAATAATTTATATATTTATAAATTACTCTAATTAAACTAAATAACTATATATTACACTAAATAACAAAAATAGGCTTTATAATATTATTCTCTGATGTATTTGTAAAGTGTATTTGTATTATAGTGGCAGAAATATTTTTTGACGGGCCTTGTCAAAAGTGAGCGGACACTTTCACTAATAAAAAATATAGCACTTAAATTATTTCATTTTTAACAATCAATTAAATTACAGCGGTTTTATATCAAAAGTTGATAACGATATAAAATATACTAAATTTTGATGGTAAAATAACCATTTAAACAATGGCTGTTATTTCTTTTAGCATTCAAACATTAAATAACTAATGCATCAAGTGAAATAAAAACGAATATTAAGCAACACATTACAGGATATAAAGCATATAAAGGATATTATATTTAGCAAAATGCTGGTCTTTTTATCTTTGTATTTTTATCATTTTATTTCTGTTATTTTTAATATTTTATCATCTTCATAATTAAAGCTATAAACAAATTTCTGTTTGACATTTTAGAAAATATTTTGCGTACCCAGTATATATTAAAGATCACAGAGAACAACAAAAAACAAAAACATGTTACTTTTTACATTCTCATCTTATTTTTATAAAACATTTTTTTTTGAGTAAAAACAATATCGACATTTAAGAATTTATATTTATTTTATTTATTCATTCATTCCTTTGACTTGTTTATTGGTGCATGTATAGGCTATAATTTAAATCAAACAACATTATCTTGGACAGATACAGTGCCACTAAAGCTTTCAAACAAAAGTCCCAAAAAATTCAATAAAAAGATTTGACTTTCACCGGTGACGGCAGAATACCTTACAACACGCCTTAACTGTCCTTCAGGTGGTATAGCCGGCATTAAATTACAAAACAAGCCGTTTGGGCTTTGAATTAAAAAGTGCAATTTTTCCTCATTGTTTAAAGAGTCTGCAAGTTCTTGTTTCATGGATATGTTGTGGATTGTGGACATCGATGATATTGCAGCTGAAAAAAGTCTTTCGGTAGTGCATGCAGCTCAGGCCCAGCACCATGATGTCATAACTGAGGGGGCATTTTAATCCCACAGGGGGGCACTAGACCTGGTGACTGATTTTGGTCCCTCTTTATCCTTTCATTTATGCTATTTGTTCACTTATTCATTAGGCCTATTACTTTGCATTAATATATGTTTTATAGTAATGATAATAATATATACAGTTCCCCTTCATAGGGAACTCCAACGTGTGTCTGTAATAACAGACTTTTGGGAGTACTTCAGACGACCAATCGATTCTGATGATAAGAAAACGGGCCAATGAAATCCCAATTGAATTGGCGGAGCTGAGCTCCACAGCTGTGGCTGATGAGCTCATCAGGGCTATATAAGCCAGCTGCTGTAGTCAGATCCTCAGAATTGTTGCTTCAGGGCCGATCGCAAGCTGAACAACCTTCTGCTAAGCTGACTTCTAAGGAGAAGAAAGCCTTGTCTTCACCAGTGGAGGAAAAGCGTACGAGTGGCGAGCTGGGTTTCCCGTCCTCCGGGCGTGTCGCTGGTGAATTAAAAAAGCAGTTTTCACTAAAAGAGCAGAATTTTCCTAAGCGAGCACACGGTCGCACAACGCGTCTTTTTGTCATTTGATGTCGTTCCGATCATGCGTTTCTGGATGTGGTGGTTTCCTCTCCCCGGATGACAGGCACGAGCACTGCATCACATGCTTGGGGATCGAGCATGTTGAAGCAGTGTTCGCGGACAGCTCTTGCCCGCATTGCGCTGGCTTGACTGTTGCGCAACTGAGATCGCGGCGAGCTCTTGTATTAGGGCAAGCCACCCCTGCTGCTCCCCGCCAAGCGGTTAGCACTCGGGCAGGCCTGAGGGTTACAGTGGAAGCTAAACCGTCGCCTTCGGACCCGCGGACCCCTCGCTCCTCGTCAGTGCGCTCTGTTTCTGCTTGGAGTGCGAGCGAGCGTTGGTCCATCCTCCGGGCTGGCCGCGCTCTCATTAGATGATACCGGGGACGTGATGTCCATCACTGCATCGGAGGGCGGGCTAACATGCTCTGATGAAGATCCGGACCCCCTGCCACCCTCCGGGGTTGTCAGTGAGGTTACGGATTTGGAGTCAGACATGTTAGCCGTGTTATTCCGGGCCGCTTCGGCCGTGGGACTGGAGATGGCTTGTCCCCCAGAACCGCGGCCGGACCGATTAGATGGGTGTTACGTGGGGGTGAAAAAGAAGGCGAAGAACTCTAGACCCCCGGTCCCTTTCTTCCCGGAGGTACACAGAGAGCTCATGCAGGCATGGAGGGCACCTTTTTTCTGCCCGGTCCTCGTGCGTTCCCGTTCTCACCACCCTTGACGACGGAGCGGCCAGGGGGTATAATGCGATTTCCCCAGATGGAGCGGGCTATCGCGGTCAATCTTTGTCCGCGGAGCCACTCTACTTGGAGAGGTCCACCCAAACTCCCCTCCAAAGCGTGCAGGTAATCTGAGTCTCTCACCGCCAGAGCCTACACTGCTGTGGGCCAGGCCGCATCCACTCTGCATGCTATGGCCACCTATCAACGCTATCATGAGCTCCGCACGGCAACCGATTATGCTCTTATGACCACAAAATCGGCTGCCCGTGCCCTGGGGAAGACGATGGCCACACTAGTGGTCCAGGAATGCCACCTCTGGCTTAACATGGCTGATATGGCAGATGTTGACAAAGCTCGCTTTCTTAACGCTCCCATATCCCAGGCTGGCCTGTTCGGCGACACTGTTGGGGAGTTCACCCAGGAATTCTCCGCTGTGAAAGAGCAGTCCAAGGCGATGGGTGAGGTCATCTATCAGCGGGTTTGGAAAACTGCTCCTCCCGCTGCACCATCCGCTGCGGCTGATCCTCGCCAAGGGCGTCCACCCGCGGCTTCAAGATTTGCTCCACGGCCAAGAAGAGGGGACTTGCGCTTTCCTCGGTGGGGGCCGAGGACCATCACAATCAATAACATCGACCATAATATCACCGCTGCTGGCCTCCGGGCTGCCGGCAACCAAATTTTCAATAAAAGAGCAATTTCCTCTCTCTCTGGGTGTGCAAACCCGAGCACTGCAGCAGAATGGACTCCTTTCTCTCACTCCGGCCTCATCGCTGGATCCAGGGAGGAAGGTAAGAGAGACTCTCTTATTTTCAGCTCTTCCTCTGGACGCTCCGCTTTCCGGAGTAAGCACTCCCTTCCCGAGCTGCCCCTCTGCTGGCACGTCAATGATCGTTTCGATGGTGCCATTAGCGCGCGCTCTGCCAGCTTGGTTAGCGCTGCCCAGCCCGTCGCGGTGGCTCATACAGACGATTAGACTCGGCTATGCGATTCAGTTTGCTACTCGCCCTTCCAAGTTCACGGGAATTCTCTTTTACGAGGGTGATCCCCAAAAAAGGCCCTGTCTTGTGAGAGGATATTGCTGTCCTCCTGGCGAAGGAAGCAATCAAGCAGGTCCCTCCAGCCAAGATGAAGTCCGGGCTGTACAGCCCGTATTTCATCGTGCTCAAAAAGAGCGGAGGGTTAAGACCAATCCTAGATCTGCACAGACTGAACAGACATTTACTCAAAATGCCTTTTAGGATGCTCATGCAGAAAAGCTTAATTCAGAACCCGTCCTCGGGATTGGTTTACAGCTCTAGACCTGAAGGATGCGTATTTTCACGTCTCCATTCTTCCACGCCACCGTCAATTTCTCCGGTTTGCGTTCGAAGGACGAACATGGCAATACAAAGTCCTCCCCTTCGGGCTCTCTCTGTCTCCGCGGGTTTTCACCAAGCTCGCGGAGGGTACCCTAGCGCCTCTTCGGCTAGCGGGCATTCGCATACTCAACTATTTCGACGACTGGCTGATT
This sequence comes from Danio tinwini, assembly GCA_903798205.1. Classification (NCBI taxonomy): domain Eukaryota; kingdom Metazoa; phylum Chordata; class Actinopteri; order Cypriniformes; family Danionidae; genus Danio; species Danio tinwini. The sequence goes on from CAIGQZ010033176.1 coordinate 459,227, forward strand.
TTAGCCTCCTCTCGCGATCAGCTGATTATGCACAGAGACAAGGTGCTTCGGCTTCTCGACCAGTTGGGGCTTCAGGTCAACCGAGAAAAGAGCAAACTTTGCCCGGTGCAGAAGATCTCTTATCTCGGGCTGGAGCTGGATTCGATCGCCATGGTCGCGCGCCTCTCAGAGGAGCGCGCCAGGCTAATGCTTTCTTGTCTGAACGAGCTCTAAAAGAAGATAGTGGTCCCACTGAAATATTTTCAGAGGCTCCTGGAGCATATGGCATCCACAGCCGCGATCACGCCGCTCGGTTTGCTTCATATGAGACCACTTCAGCGTTGGCTTCGCGATCGAGTCCCCAGACGGGCATGTCGCGCGGGCACGCACCGGGGGTACATCACTTCACTGTGTCTCCGCACTCTCAGCCCCTGGAGGGATCTGGCTTTTCTACGGGCATGCGTGCCCCTAGGGCTAGTATCCAAGCATGGTCCGGACCCCACCTGCATTGGCATATCAACTGCCTGGAGCTGTTGGCAGTGTATCGCGCTCTCCGCCGCTTTTCTTCGGTGCTAGAGCAGAAACACGTGCTGGTCAGGACTGACAGCACAGTGACGGTGGCGTATATAAACCATATGGGGGTATTCGCTCTCGCCGTATGTCTCAGCTCGCTCGCCGTCTGCTCCTCTGGAGTCATACGCGGCTGAAATCGCTACGCGCCATTCATATTCCGGGCGAGCTCAACCGTGCAGCTAGTGTCCCGAGGAGAATGGAGACTCCACCCCGATTCGGTCCAGCTGATATGGGCGCGCTTCGGGAAAGCCCAGATCGATCTGTTTCCCCCCTCGGCACGGATGCACTGACTCACAGCTGGCCATGGGGCACGCGCAAATATACGTTTCCCCCAGTGAGCCTAATCGCGCAGACACTGTGCAAAGTCAGGGAGGACGAGGAGCAGGTCTTGTTTGTTGCGCCTCTCTGGCCCAACCGGACCTGGGTTTCCGAGCTTGCACTCCTCACGGCGGCCCCTCCTTGGCGCATTCCTCTGAGGGAGGACCTACTCTCTCAGGGACGGGGCACAATCTGGCACCCGCGTCCAGATCTCTGGAGCCTCCACGTGTGGTCCATAGACGGAGCGCGAAGGACTTAGGTGACTTACCACCTTCAGCAGTTAACACCATCACTCAGGCTAGAGCACCCTATACGAGGCATGCCTACGCCCTGAAGTGGAGTCTATTCTCTGAGTGGTGCGCTTCTCAACGAGAAGACCCCCGAACTTGCCAGATTAGCATTGTGTTATCCTTCCTTCAGAATAAGTTGGAGCGTAGGCTGTCACCCTCCACACGGAAGGTTTACGTGGCTGCCATCTCCGCTCATCATGATGCGGTGGATGGCAACACGCTCGGGAAGCATAATCTAATCATCTGGTTTCTCAGAGGCGCACGGCGGTTAAACCCTCCCCGCCCCCCTCTCATGCCCTCGTGGGATATCTCCATAGTCCTTGCGGGCCTGCGGGGGGATCCGTTTGAGCCACTCGATTCAGTATCACTTAAATTCCTGTCTTTAAAGACAGCTCTGCTGGTCGCGTTGGCATCTTTCAAGAGAGTAGGAGATCTGGAGGCATTTTCGGTCAGCGGATCGTGCCTTGAATTCGGGCCGGGCTACTCTCACGTTATCCTGAGACCCCGACCTGGCTATGTGCCCAAGGTTCCTACCACCCCTTTTAGAGATCAGGTGGTGAACCTGCAAGTGCTGCCCCCGGAGGAGGCAGGCCCAGCCCGCTCACTGCTATGTCCCGTTTGCGCTTTGCGCCTTTACGTCGAACAAGTGCAAAACTTAAGATCATGTGAACAGCACTTTATCTGTTATGGTGGTCGGCAGAAGGGAAGTGCCGTATCAAAACAGAGGTTGGCCCACTGGCTAGTTGATGCCATTGCCCTCGCTTATGTATGCCAGGGCGAGCCGCGCCCCCTAACGTGAGGACACACTGCACTAGAGGTGTTGCTTCCTCATGGGCTTTAGTGTGCGGCGCCTCTCTCACAAATATCTGCAGAGCTGCGGATTGGGGACACCTAACACATTCGCGAGGTTTTATAACCTCCAAGTGGAGCCTGTTTTTTCGCGGTTATTGGCTAACCCCGATCAATCGCGGTAAAACTAGGCTCGGTGTCACAAACGCTTGCTGCGCCAGGCTCCCTAACCCGGAGATGCGTGCGCATTTTCTATTCTACTAGTAAGTTTTCAGGTGAACCCTAGAGAATTCCTCCGAGGCCCCCAGCACCTGATTCAGCGGAGGAGTCGAGTGCTTGGCTTAGTGTGTAGTCTGGTATGCCCATCTGGTCTACCAGGTTCGGTGCCAGCTATGTGCATTCCCCTGTCTAGGTGATGCCATATGCATTATCCACCATGGTGTGTTCCCCTTTTTAGGCAGACCCATGTCTTCCCTAACCGCTAACCAGCTTATCATATGTAGCACTCCCCCTTAATAGGGTTAGTCCATATGCTTTTTTACCATCAAGTCTCCCCCTTCGGGTAGCAGGTGGTCTTCACAGTGTCCTCCCTCTTTGGGGACAGGCACACTTTCCCAACGTACTGTCGTATCTCTAAAATCCCTAGTTTATATTAGCTAGGTAAAAGCACATTTACGACCCCCGATCTAAATCGTATTATTCCCATGTAATGGTAATTTTTGGGCCTAGGGGACGTTCGAAGATTGCGCTTTTGGTGATGTCAGTGCGCTCACGCATTGCTTGGCAAACTGCACATCAGGAGCGTGACGGGCTTAGCTGCTGTGGCGCTTTCCAGAACATCTCCCAAAAGTCTGTTATTACAGACACACGTTGGAGTTCCCTATGAAGCGGAACGTCTGGTTACATCCGTAACCCTCGTTCCCCGAATAAGGGAACAGAGACGTGTGTCTCTACTGCCACAGCACCTAAGTCTCCAGCTGGGAGCTGAGTGATCGGCTCTTCAGCAGGCAATTCTGAGGATCTGACTCCAGCAGCTGGCTTATATAGCCCTGATGAACTCATCAGTCACAGCTGTGGAGCTCAGCTCCGCCAATTCAATTGGCATTTCATTGGCCCGTTTTCTTATCATCAGAAGTGATTGGTCGTCTGAAGTACTCCCAAAAGTCATTTTGTTATTACAGACACACGTCTCCGTTCCCTTATTCGGGGAACGAGGGTTACGGACGAAACCAGACGTTTCATTTTAACTGGTTTTGTCAAGGAAAGTTATGCAACGATACTGTTTACATAGACAGATCATGGCTTCAGCACCAAACGAGTGTTTTAAATCATATTATTTTCTCATTATTATTTTCACAATTTTCATAATTTAACTGCTTTTTCATAATATAAAATATATAAATGTGTGTTCTGAAGGTTGGAATGGCGGGAGTGTTAGTAATTAATGACAAAATAAATTTTCACTTTTGAGAAAACTGAGGGGGCAAAAATTCTTTCTGGAGGGGGCAATGCCTCCTTTTGCCCCCCGCAATAATAACTTTAATAAAAAAATATGTTCGTAAGAATGTGGTGGGCCAGTGAAAAGCACCTGTAGTGTATAATGTTTAATAATCAATTTAAATGATGTCATAAATAAATAAATAAATAAATAAATAAATAAATAAATAAATAAATAAATAAATAAATAAATAAATAAATAAA
>CAIGQZ010033176.1:470353-484666 GCA_903798205.1 Danio tinwini
TTTATTTATTTATTTATTTATTTATTTATTTATTTATTTATTTATTTATTTATTTATTCATTTATTTACACACACATACACACACAACTGGACAACTATACAGTATGCAGCAGGAGCACACAATGCTGGCATGTAGTTTGACACTGGCATGGGAAAAGAAAGGGGAAGGCAGCTGGAAGTAACACAGATATAATATACGAACAATACAATATAGACATGAAACATACTAGTGTAACAGAAACAGACTACTATGCTTAATAAATGCACTAAAGCAGCGAAAGCACTCGACGCTGGCAGAAAAAAATAAAGAGGATTGAGACTGGTTATAAGTAACACAAATATGCTATACCATTACTATACAGTATATACTACACAATGAGAAAGATACGAATGCAGCGGGAGCCAACGACGCTGGCAAGGGGAAAGAAAAGGGGAGAGCTGTTGGAAGTAACAAGGTTACTAAGCAAAATACATAATATAATAAACATGAAATGCTAATAAACTACTATGCAGAATAAACAATGTAGATACTGGTGAATGACTATGCAGAGTAAATAAACTGATGCAGCGGAAGCACTCAATGCTGGCAGTGGAAACAGGAAGGTGAGGGTGATAGGTGAGGCTCTTGCAAGAGCAGAAGCTCATGCTTACTCTTGCGGGAGTCTGAGCTTAGGGTGATTCTAAGGTGGAGCAAGGAGATTAGATGAGAGTCAAAGACAAGGGTTTAAGAGCTGGGAAGGAAAAGTGGAAGCACTCAATGCTGGCAGGGGGAACAGAAAGTTAAGGGTGATAGGTGAGGCTCTTGCAAGAGCCGAAGCTCGTGTTGACTCCTGTGGGAGTCTGAGCTTAGGGTGATGCTAAGATGTAGCAAGAAGGTTACATGAGAGTCAAAGGCAAGGGGTTAAGAGCTGAGAAGGAACAGTGGAAGCACTCAATGCTGGCAGGGGAAACGGAAAAGAGAGGGTGAAAGGTGAGGCTCTTCCCAAAGCCAAATCTCGTGTTGACTGCTGCTAGAGTCTGAGCTTAGGGTAATGCTAAGATGGAGCAAGGAGGTTAGATGAGAGTCAAAGGCAAGAGGTAAAGAGCTGGGAGGGAAACAGTGGAAACACTCAACACTGGCAGGGGGAACAGAAAGGTGAGGGTGATAGGTGAGGCTCTTGCGAGAGCCAAAGCTCGTGTTGACCCCTGCAGGAGTCTGAGCTTAGGCTGATGCTGATGGAGCGAGGAGGTTAGACGAGAGTAAAGGCAAGGGGTAAAGAAGCTCATGCTGACTCTTGCGGGAGTCTAAGCTTAGGGCGATGCTAAGGTGGTGCAAGGAGATTAGATGAGAGTCAAAGACAAGGGGTTGAGAGCTGGGAAGGAAAAGTGGAAGCACTCGATGCTGGCAGGGGGAACAGAAAGGTAAGGGTGATAGGTGAGGCTCTTGCAAGAGCCGAAGCTCGTGTTGACTCCTGTGGGAGTCTGAGCTTAGGGTGATGCTAAGATGAGCAAGAAGGTTACATGAGAGTCAAAGGCAAGGGGTTAAGAGCTGAGAAGGAACAGTGGAAGCACTCAATGCTGGCAGGGGGAACGGAAAAAAGAGGGTGAAAGGTAAGGCTCTTCCCAGAGCCAAATCTCGTGTTGACTGCTGCAAGAGTCTGAGCTTAGGGTAATGCTAAGATGGAGCAAGGAGGTTAGATGACAGTCAAAGGCAAGAGGTAAAGAGCTGGGAGGGAACAGCAGAAGCACTTAATGCTGGCAGGGGGAACAGAAAGGTGAGGGTAATAGATGAGGCTCTGCAAGATGAGGATAAAGGGGTGGTCAAGATTGGGCTAACAGGTTTAATAGAACCGACTGGGGTTTATTTAGATGAAACAGACTGAGGCGAATGTAGGATTTGAAAAGCTTTAGAGGACCAATGACAGAGGGTCTGGATCTGATGCTGGGAAAGCCTGTTAATGGCTGCTGTGGTGGCAGTTCCAATTCTGAATGAATGGCTGGAAAATGGTTCAGGAGGGAATCCTTAGAGGAGGAGGACTTTAAGGTATTTCTAGAACCAGAGACATGATACGGGACGATTAGCGTGATCAGTAAAAAAGGGAGGGGGGTTTGTTTCTTGTGATTTCCTTAAGTGTAGGTATGCTTGGAGGGTTTGGAGGGGGTGAGTGAGGGCAGGGATGTTGGAGATGTAAATGACATGTCCTTTGTTGAATTGATCTATCTTACTTTGCAGGACAAGGAAACCCTATCTTTCCTCATCAAACAAAATTAGATCTGCTATGGTGGGGTGGAGTGAGGGATTGAGTTTGAATGCGTTCCATGCTGTGATGTATGACTGAAGGGTTCTGAGGGCTACTACTTGGAGGATAAGCGATATGGGGTTTGGTGGAGGTTACAAAGAGGCTGGTTTAAGATAATGCTTTTTTTAGAAAAGGGAGGGACAGGTGTTGGGTTGGGGTCCACTTCTGGAGCCAATGATCAAAATTTCTGGAAAGAAAAACGAGAAAGAGAGTCAGTGATTTGGTTTTTGCAACCTGGCACGTGTTCAGCAGACATGATAAATTGTTTTTTGGCTTATGTCCAAATAAGGTGTCTTAAAAGCAGCATTAAAGGTTGGTGAGTAGGAACGCTTTTTGTCTATGCATTGTACTGTGTCTTCCTTATCACATTGAATTAGAATGCTAGAGGAATGCTAGAGACCATTTGTCTTCCCATAGTATGGTGGCAGCGACTATTAGGTACAGTTAGAAGAAAGCTGATAAACAGGGGTTTTCTGGAGTGGAAATCGATTAAGGGGGCCATGTGGTGGCCAACTAGTGGCCTCTGAGTAACCTTTGAACCCAACTAATGGGGCAGCACCAGTATATAGGCTAATATCTAAAGGGGGTGCGAACAGTCACTGTAGAAGAAGGAACAGCCGTTCCATTGCTTAAGAAAGGCAATACATAAGCTGAGTTCATTGAGATGATTAGAATATTATCTAAAAGTTGGATGAGATGGGGGATTCTGAAATTATTAGATAGAATCCATTTGTCTGAGAATTTACGAGTTGCACTGCTTATGGGACTAATGCATGAAATCTTGAATGGTGGGACAAAAGAATGGTCCAATCATAAAGTGGTTGTCAATCTCTTTTTTTAAATATGATCAACAGTTTTTGGTTCTGCAATAGCTGATTGAAGATTGGGACAAAAAGATTAATGGAAGGGAGAGCTGAGATGCCCGGTTGGAATCCATGTGTTAGACCTGAAATGAGAAAGTCAGAAAAAAATTGTGTCAGGGTGAGAACACAGTTCTCTAGCGAGGTGAGGAATATTTACAGTAATCGACAAATAATGTTTTAAATTGTTTGGTAGACATTTGTCCCTCCGCAGGATGGTGGAGGGGATGGAGAGCTGAGGATATGGAGCATGGCTTGGCTGGTGGTCCTGGAAATACCTCTTGGAGGCGGAGTACATAAAGTGATAAGTTAAAATTTCTGTGGCATAATAAGATCTGACTTCTATGTTCAATGTGTAGAATATTTTTATAAGCTGGGTAATTTTCAGAAGTTAAATGGCTATCGGAAGTGGCGGGGTTTATTTATTTATTTATTTATTTAACTTTGAAAACTATGTTGACTTTTAATTTATACTTGAACCGTCCTTTTTAGAAACTGTGTCAATGGAACATTTGCAATGGGCTTTACTTTAATTCATGATTAAATAACATTACGTTTGGAATCTTAACATGAATAAAAGCACTCCACTCCACAAGAAGCATAATTCATTCACATAGTCTTTGCAACTGTGCCTGTTCATAAACTATCAGGAAAGAGGGCGGGATCATCCCATGTTCTGAGAGCTCTTGGATGGTGACACTTCTTTCAGCTATTGGCTCAATGAATTGTCAAAAGTGCAAAAGATCAGCAGTCATTTTGTTGACCAAATTACAAGTGTTTATGTCTAAAAGATGCTACTTTACTAAACACACTCCAGCAACTAGTTTGGATGACAGCAGTGTATCCATGGATGTTTATTAACGTATAAATATGTTGTGGACTAATGTTTTACAGATTGGATTGATTTACTCTTGGATTGAATTACTCCAAGCTGTTAAAATGTTATGGACCTATGGACAGGCAGGAGGCTTGAGAGGTGGGTTTATTTGGTTTGTTTATGATCTCTGGTTGTTTACAGTTCAACGGAGGACACTAAAGTCCATAGTGTTTGTGTCTTTGAAAATTATTTAAATTATTCTAGTCACGTGAGTCTCGCCATTCTAAGAGAGCGGTGAGAGTTCAGCTTCATTGCACTGGTTGCGGCTGAAGTTTTGGGGAGAGCAGGGCTCTGGTTGAAGTTGTAGCTGTTTGTTGGTTAGCTCCATATTGCTAGGCTAAAAAGTGTAATGCTGTAAAAGCTTTAGAGCTGGAGCTTTTTAATAGCGGTAAGCTTTCTTCCAGACGAAGATAGTTGTAAAAAGGAAATGAGGATATATACAGTAACTTGGGATCATTTGATTGGAAGATCATGATTAGCTAATGTGGGCCAGCTGGGTCAATCATGAGCACGTGCTCTTCTCGAAATTAGTTTAAAATTAAACCACACTTAAAAAAAAAAAAAAAAAAAAAACTAAACAAAATAGGACATCACACAAATACTGTTCAGTGTTTATCGACTAGCTGCTTTATGTCATATTGTATTTATGCCATTACTGTATTTTATTTTCCCTCACTCGTATCTAAGGATTATACTGTGTTAACAGTGATAATTAATCTAAATTAAGAACAACAATGTAAGGAGAAATGTAGTTGGGCTGTAAATAAGACAAATTTAAACATTAAAGGTGCTGAATGTAAGTTTTTGACTCTTCTAAAGCATAGAAATGCCATAAGATGTGTGCAGATATTTAAGAAACATACCAAGTGAACATACTTGTTTAAGTTAAAAACAATGCTGAAGTCAGATATTCTGCTTTAAAAATGTTTTTTCTGTGCCGGAACGCTGGCTTTGTTTAGGTAAATTTCACCTGCACAATGCCAGTTTAGCCAAATATAATTCAGCACTCCCGGTTGCCTTGCTGGAAAACAGCGTAATTCATTCATTCATTCAGAAAGGCTCTGAAATCATGTGTCAGTGACCGAAAATGTGACCTCAGGACAGTATCAGACGTCAAAATGAGACATTCAGTTTCACATGAAGTTATTAATTAGCAAATTCTATAAATATTCTGAACGTAAACATTAGACGAGTAGGTTACATTATAACCGCGTGTCCTAACAGCAAGCTTTTTGACGAGATACTCAGTGATGAGCAATTTGGCTGCTTGCACCAGTTGTAACACGACAGTAATTTAAATACAGCCATTCAGAAGCACGGAATATGCACTCACTCATGAAACAGTAAGGTTAATAATCTATTTAATACATGTTAACCCTCTTTAACATCATTAAATGTAGTTGCTGAATCACTCATGTGTATTTAGTTCTAAAGTTAAATTTCAAATGGTTTATTGTGTTTTCAAGATCTGAGGTGAACTGAAGTTAGGTGATCTGCTGCTGCTTTCAGTATATGGCGATACATGTCATGTAAAATAGCATTCAAACTCACATTGTTAGCATTTAGCACTGAACAAAGCACACAAGGTCTACCTGAGATGATGATCACTGTCTTAGGCTTCTGTTGTTCAGCTGTGAGAAATAGAAGCCTTTTCTAATATATCAATTCGAGGTGTTGGTTAGAATGCAAAATCCTTTAAATATGGAAAATATTCCCTCCATTGCGTGTAGTTCCTTTTATTTAGAACACAGTTAAAATCACTCGCTCCTGTACTCAATCTGGCATCCCGGGCTTGCGTTTATTTTGATCCAGGAGTGCAATACCTAGTTCAACCACTGGGTGTCAAACTTACATACTGCACCTTTAAGCAATACATTTTTGGATACATTTCTGAAACACTATGTGTACTAAAATAAGATAATATGCTAAAATGATAATGGGCAGCACGGTGGCGCATTGGGTAGCCCTCTCACCTCACAGCAAAAAGCTCGCTGGTTCGAGCCTCGGCTGGGTCAGTTGGCATTTTTGTGTGAAGTTTGCATGTTCTTCCCATGTTTGCATGGGTTTCCTCTGGGTGCACTGGTCTCCCCACAGTCCAAACACATGTGGTACAGGTGAATTGGGTAGGCTAAATTGTCTGAAGTGTATGTGTGTGACTGGGTGTGTATAGATGTTTCCCAGTGATTGGTTGCAGCTGGAAGGGCATCCACTGTGTAAAACATATGCTCAATAAGTTGGCAGTTCATTTTGCTGTGGCGACCCCAGATTAATAAAGGGACTAAGCCTAAAAGAAAATGAATGAAATGTCCTAATGTTATAATACAGCATTAGCTCATTTATGAAGATCATAATACAAACAAAATGAAATAGATGTTTTTTTTAAGCAAAATTCAAATAGGTGATAAAATTCAGAGAAGTGCACTCTCATTTTAACCCATAAAGTAGGTCAAACATTTTTTTAACATGTAATCGTGGTGTCTAGAGGACTACATAAACAATCTCAGGCTTGATTCAGCAGAACCATTAAAGGGGTTTCAGTCTCTCTGCATTTTGGCCTGTGACTGAATGAAAGCACTCTTGGGGAGAACAGCAACATACTGCCAGTTTTAACAATTTTTTTGTGTGTGTGTGTGCTGACACTGTGGGCAAAACGCAGGTGCATTCATTATCCTGTAATTACCCCGCTGTTAGTCCTCTGGTATATTATTCATTACATGCATTCTCCACACAGCACAGTGACAGAGTCCACGGCACAAATGGATGAGCAGAGCTCCAACTATATCATCCCACACCATCATCATTAATACTTCAGAAAAGGTGAAAAGTAAATCATCACAGTTCAAGGCCAACTGTGAATGACCCCCCTATCCCCCCTCTTTTTTTTCTTTTCTTTGCTAGAGGAGAAATTGCCCTCTCCTTGTCATTTGCATTTAACTTAATGGAGAGTATCACCTTTTAATGCTGGCTTAACAATTACTGTGGTTATAGTTTGCACCTTTTTTCCCTGACATTTTCTTAAATCAAAAGCATGCATAAAATTGCAGATTTATGTGGCATTTTTCATGCTCTTCTTGACCATTGGAATTAAACAGGCTGTTTCTGTAAATATATCTTTGATTGTTGTTATTTTTAAATAGGCTTTATATGCTTAATACCTGCATAAAAATAGTAGTTTATAAGAAATGCTTTAGTGTTTTTGATCCACAGTGACGTGTGAATATTCATTTATTTGTTCATTCATTAATTTCCCTTTGGCTTAGTCTCTAAGGAGAACCTGGAGCACCCAGAGGAAACCAATGCGAACATGTGGAGAACATACAAACTCCAGACAGAAATGCTAACTGGTCCAGCCGGCACTCCAACTAGCAAACTTCTTGCAGTGATAGTGCTAAGCACTGAGCCACTGTGCCGCCCTGTATGAGTATACTGTGTATATTATTATATTATTTACAGCTATTTGTTAATAAATGCTACAGCACACTGTAGTATTACCTAAGTGATAAATATTATTTAGTGTTTAGCAAACTGTGCTGTAGTACTGTGTAATATACTGCAGTTGTAGACAACTGCAACACTGTTTGGGTAATTACTCTAATTGTTGTATTACCATAGCAAATATACAGTAAAATTACCACAATATTTAAGTATTTCAAATAATTTAACATTGTTATAATTTACTATAGTTTTTTTTATTTATTTTTTAACAGTATTAATGGCTGTGCTTTGTTATTTTAAAATAATTAAAATAATCAGTCATGAGGGTAACTAGTTTGATGTAACAGTGTCACTATGTTAAATTACAATATATTCATGTTCATGAAGTGACATGAATATTTTCCAAAAAGCTACACTTAAAAAAACTAATTAGCTTATTAAATTAAGTTAAAGCAACATAAAAGTATTTGTTGTCTTGATTTTTTTTTCATTACATTACATATGTTGAATAATATGATTAAGAATTTGGATCGCATTGCTCAAATGTTTATAAAATTATTTTTATGACACCTGTATAATGTTTTTTTTTTTTTTTATTTTTTTTTTTTTTTGCGTTTCAGATTTAGGAAAATGAGCCGTAATTCCCAGGTTTCATAAAAAAAATCCTGCGTTTGGAAGATGAATGTAAAATTTTTATTACACGATGGTGAGTTTTATATTTTAATCTTCGTATTGCAAATATTATCACTTACATTATCTGCCAAAAGTCTTGTTGTCAATCCCAGTTGTAAAAGCAACAGAAAATAACTTCTAATAATCTGTTGAACTGCATCTTAATCATCACAAATACTGCAGAAGACCTATTGGAACTCACATCGACCCACAATTCTCACAGAAATCAGTCAAGTTTGGTGAAGAAAAAAATCATGGTTTGGGGTTACATTCAGCATGAGGGTGTGCGAGAGATCTGCAGAGTGGTTGGCAACATCAACAGCCTGAGGTATCAAGACATTTGTGCATTTGTGCTGCCGATTACTTAAAAAACCACAGGAGAGGACAAATTCTTCAGCAGCATAGCGCTCATTGTCATACTTTAGCCTCCACATCAAAGTTCCTGAAAGCAAAGAAGGTCAAGGTGCTCCAGGATTGGTCAGACTAGTCACCAGACATGAACATTATTAAGCATGGTAGGGTAAGATGAAGGAGGAGACACTGAAGATGAATCCAAAGAATCTTGATGAACTCTGGAAGTCCCTACTTTGCCATTCCAGATGACTTTATTAATAAGTTATTTGAGTCATTGCAGAGATGTATGGATGCAGTCGTCCAAGCTCATGGGAGTTTTTGTACAAAATTAATTATTTTCCCACTGCACCATGACTTTATAATTTATACTGTACATTATTTCTGTTAAGTGACAAGACTTTTGTCTAAGCAAAGTCAGACCTTACTGTCCTAACTAAATAATTAAAAATCAAGGCATGGTCATATTTAATTTTGGTAAAACAAGTGTAATCTAGAGGCCTTTGCCAAATGATCATGAAGTCATTATTTGTTGTTTCTAAAATTGGATAAGCGACAATAATTTTGTCAGGTAGTGTGCATTGGTGATACCCATTGTTTCAATATCTCAGAGTTATGATTTGTTGTGACACCTTTAATAAAACAAACAAACAAAAAATGTTCATCACCTACTGGTACAATACAGTATATCAGTGTAAACTGCATAAAGAGTTAATGAAAAATCTCCCCCACTGCCAAACAAAAAGGACTGACAGTCTGCTTGCCTACAACATGCAAACATGCACAAGTAGAGCGAAACAAATAGAGAAAAGTCCCAGTGATGTTACACCAACACTCTTGGAAAGCCACTCAGAAAGACTAGAATTATCTGCTCTACAATATTTATCACAGTACATTAAAATTTTATCTCAGAAGATCACAGAAAAAAGCCCATCTTCCATTACATGGGCCCTAAGAAAATCTCTATTTTTAAAACCTTTCATTTTACTTTATCGCGAAACCACTGTCTGACAACCAGAAACTCTGTTGTTAAAATGCCAGTCACAATGTTCATGCATATGTAATAGCAGACTTTAATAGAATCTCCATTCTGCTGCAGGAAATTGGTGGGTATAAGTAAATATGATATGTCAACATAAATAATAGTTTCATAAGCATTTCCTTGCAACCTAGCATTTAGTGGCTAATAGGAGAAGAGAGCGTAGTGAAAGACTCATGGGATCACAGCACAAGAGCAGTGCTCGCTCGCTGTGCCGTTCAAAAAACAGGGGACACTGGATACGCACTACCTAAAGGGGAATAAATTGAGGCCGTATCGATCCCAAGGCAAAGCCCAGCAAAAAGCAGACTCTGCAGCTCAGAGAAAGAGCTCATCAACCGCAGAGATGTTACACTGCATGTGAGGAAAAGGACTTGCTTGAAGTAAAGAGATCAAATGGACTCCTTAATGGAGTCTTGCGCAAGAAAAGCCAGTAAGGCTTTTAATAGGGAGAGGGTAAAATAATGCTGTTTATTATGCAAAAGAATATGACATTCAGTTTGACCTATCCATTCTTTTAAAAAAGCTTTCATGAAATGAGAATTGATCAAGTCATTTTCAAACATTATTTCATTTTAGTAGCTCCCGGGTATTTTGCAGCTCAGTTTTACATTTCCAGGGCAAACAAAATTGAGAAGTTAACCACGGTTTTGAATTATTTTAGCAAAGTATTTCCTGTGTGTGACACAAGGGCTGCTTTAGATGACTACTGAGGATATGAAATTTATTCTATCACACCATTTATGAGTCCATCAATTTTATTAGATTTTTTTATGTCACATTGAATATATATTAAACTTAAATATATAAGGTAAGACTGGGTAAGGTACCCTCAGGTCAGGTTGACCCTACACTTTAGTATATATATATATATATACACTCACTGGCCACTTTATTAGGTACACATTTACTGGTACTGGGTTGGACCCCCTTTATGCCTTCAGAACTGTCTTATCCTTAATGACATAGATTCAACAAGGTACTGGAAATATTCCTCAGAGATTTTGCTCCATATTGCTATCCATAACATCCCAAAGGTGCTCAATTGGATTGAGATCCAGAGACTGTGGAGGTCATTCGATCACAGTGAACTCATTGTCATGTTCAAGAAACCAGTCTGAGATGATTCACACTTTATGACATCACGTGTTATCTTGCTGGAAGTAGCCATCAGAAGATAGGTACACTGTGGTCATAAAGAGATAGACATGGTCAGCAACAATACTCAGGTAGGCTGTGGCATTGAAGCGATGCTCAATTGATACTAATGGGTCCAAATTCTGCCAAGAAATTATCTTCCACAACATTACACCATCACACCAGCATGAACCATTGATACAAGGCAGGATGGATCCATGCTTTCATGTTGTGGATGCCAAATTCTGACCCTACCATCTGAATGTCACAGCAGAAATTGAGACTTATCAGACCAGGCACCAGGCAGGTTTTACCAATCTTCTATTGTTCAATTTTCTATTGTGAATTATAGCCTCAGTTTCCTGTTCTTAACTTCTGCATAACTCGGTTGTAATGAGTGGATGTTTGAGTTCCTGTTGTCTTTCTATTAGCTCAAACCAGTCTGGCCATTCTCCTCTGACCTCTAGCATCAACAAGGCATTTGTGCCCACAGAACTGTCGCTCACTAAATATCCGGTGAGTGTATATTACTATAGATAGCATATAATATCATCTGGTTTAAATATAGCTACAGTATGTTGTGTTTTGTTGTTATTTCATCTGAAATACTAAATTTGGGGTTAGATTTTTTTATTTGATGTTTTTGTTAGCTTTGTAGTGTAAAAACATACTTTGAGCAAAACAAACATGCTAGCAAGCATTCAGACTTAGTTTTATCAAGCCAGACTGTCATCAAACTTTACTGTATCTATACATCTGTCATGTAATGAACATAATATACGATTTGTAATTCTAAATGACACTGTCTAATGCAGAGATGCCCAAGTAGGCCCATGGTAACCTATGGTTTGGCCGCCATCCCATATGAAAAGAGAGGGAGAATGATGAGGAGTTGATTAAAACTAATCTAATCTTAGTTTCTGTCTTTAATTGAGAAGCTACAAATAACTGAATGTTTCAATTAAATGTTGTAAATGAACCAGACTTTGAATCAGAATGTAAATACTATCAATACTCACACGACAATGCACAAGACATTGGTGAGTAAATCAAGGCAAAGTCAGAAGCAGCTCGACTAGTGTATTCAGCATTGAATGCCATTGTGTTATAAATGGTTTTTCAAGTTTGGTTTTTGGCCCTTTATAAGAAAAAGGTTGGGCACCCCTGGTCTAATTTATCATCTTAAACATGCTCATCAAGTAAATGCACATTGGATGCATTTTTGTCCATTTTACCTAAAATATATGCAAATATAAATAAAAAAATCAAGTCCATCCATTATAACTCTTGTTAAAATACATATCCACCCTATTCTTTTTAACCCTTTTTTTTTTAAATGGTAACGGTCCGGCACAATTGACTAAGATAAAATGAGTAGCTAATTCAAATCAGAGTTATTATTAACAATTAATATTGTTAATATATTATTAACAATATTAACCGAATTAATGCTATGATTTTTTTTTTTCATTTTTCAAATTTAATTAAATCAATATTGCTCTTCTCAATATTCTTTATGAAGCCCCTTTGTCCTCCATGAAAAAAAAAAGTGAAATCAAAATACATGGAGGTCCTGGTTGGATTTGAAAAAGATTAAATGTAAGTGAGTGTTTCCCATGCATGAGTACTGCAGAAGCTGTGATCCTCTGATTACACTCAAAGCCATTTTCTTTCAGCAGTCAGTGTTTCACTTTTTATGTTTTTTTTTTTTTTTGAGGAAATGACAACATGCTGTTAAAAGTTTGCTGTTTGCTGATTGTTTTATTAAAGCTTTTAAGGTTATTTATAAAAGTACAATAGTTTATTTTTCTAAGATTAAAAGTAACACTGTAAATAAAATTACATATGTTAATTAATCAATTGTTTATGATACAAATTAAGTTCATTGTACTAATTGAAAAGAGTGATCTGAACTCAAAATTGTATTGTATTAAGCTGAACTTAAATTAAGTTGGTATTAGCTTTTTACCAAGTAAAAGTAGATTTTTGATTGCCAGAATATTTTCCATCAGATGATGGATGACGATGATGATGTACTCTCTCAGTTCAAAATAATTTGGCAAAAAAAAAAATGCTTAATGCAAATGCAGAGATGCACATAAATATTGAAAATAGACATAAAAAACATATGCACACAACTGAACAATAAAAAAACTTTGACGACATTTATCAAATAAATTTCTGGATGTAGATCGAAAAGTCATGTGATTTTGTTTTAGCAAGCACACACATTTACATAGCATAATTGCAATGTGCTTTTTTTGTCATAAATTGGGTGCACTTTTTATTAGAAGTTGATTATAACAGTTGCATGCACGTAGTGCGATTCCTGAACATCTGTTCAATGCAATGCATGCATCATAAGTTGATGGTATAACACATTGGTACCAATTATGTTGTGTGTATATTATTACAAGTTAATAATAACAGTTGCATGCTGATCCAAGCAGAGCAGCTCCTCCATGAAATCTTTGCACCAAGAAAGTTTGCACCAAGAAAATGAGCACAGTGGGAGCAAATCTTGTCTTCTTCATGCTGTAAACTTATGGGCTTATTTTAAAGGGGTGGTCCACTACGATATCATATTTTTAACTTTAGTTGGTGTGTAATTTAGCTGTGTGAAAATAAACAACATCTCTGAATGTAATTGCCCAAAGTTTAATTCAAAGGGAAACACTGGCCTTTACAAAGCTTGCTTAGCAAAGCCTACAGCGAATGAAGTTTAGAGACTGCAAAAAATACATCCGGGTTAGTAAGATCACAAACACTTCAAGTTAGGCACATTCATCCTGTGCAGTGAAGGGGTGTGGCCAGAAGTGCTTAGTGTTTTAGCAGAGAAAGCTAAAATGCCATCCAAACGCTGCTATTTCCACAGAGCTTCTTCTGTTTTTTGCATTTTAAGCTTCCAAAGGACATGACACAAAGAGAGAAGTGCTTACAATTTAATTTTCATTTTGTTCCAGAGAATTATAAAAAAGATAAAGCTAGCATTTGGCAAAGGACAGCTTCCAGAATCTCTCCCAGTTCAGTGCTGGATTCGGCTAAAAAAAAGGAGCCGCGCCAATAATGTGTTGTTAAAATTGATCTATTACATGCATATTTTCTAGCGTTAACAGTATGCTACATCTCAAATAACAAACTCACAAAAGATATGTGAACGTTTCATATTACTTACACATGCTTATAAGCCAAAACTATATGAAAGGCATGTGTCAGATTTTATTTTAGAGAGCAGGCATGAGGTTCAGCTGTCTCTTTTTCATTTTCTGTCTAGTTCAGGCTCACACTGACATGACTAACAGCTACACTGACTGACAGCATATACAAAGCAGGGGCACAGTGCATGCTAATGACTGGACTTGATGCTTCCTGGTGACATGGAGCCATCCACGAATCACAGCACATTATACAGAGTAGCTGTATATAATTAACGTAAGATATATGAAAAAATAACATGATTTTATTTTTTTTTACAAATTAAGCATGAACACACATTGCTTTGCATCTTATAAACACAACCAAGACTTAAAAATAAACTCTGGACAACCTCTTTAAGTTAAATCATATGCACTGCTTGGAATAAAATGGGACCCAAAGAGACTATTCCTTAATAATAATAATAATAATAATAATAATAATAATAATAATAATAATAATAATGAT